>JAXIVH010000013.1:125000-260000 GCA_036785325.1 Urophycis tenuis
TGACACTACAAGTTAACCTACTGCCACTACAAGTTAACCTACTGCCCTTACAAGTTAACCTACTGCCACTACAAGTTAAACTACTGACACTACAAGTTAACCTACTGACACCACAAGTTAACCTACTGACACTACAAGTTAAACTACTGACACTACAAGTTAAACTACTGACACTACAAGTTAACCTACTGCCACTACAAGTTAAACTACTGACACTACAAGTTAACCTACTGACACCACAAGTTAACCTACTGACACTACAAGTTAAACTACTGACACTACAAGTTAAACTACTGACACTACACCATCTACTGTCTGACATCACAGAGGAACTGATCTCAGCAGAGAGGAAGGCATCTAGACAGAAAGAAGGAAGTAGGCCTGTCTGTGAACCCCAGCAACAGAACAACAATGTATTAGCAATTAGCAATGTATTAACAATGTATAAAATGAAGGGACACATGTAGGCTGTGGTGGTTGCTCAGGATCATTTGATTCTCTAGTCAGAATCAGAATCAAGTTTATTGTAGTAGTAGTAGTAGTAGTCCACTTCACAAAGTTACATTCTTTCTGTTCCTAGCTGTGGCATCTGCCACACGTCACATTTATGGTCTGAGGTAAAAAGGTTTTTTTATGGTTCAGGAGACCCCCCTTTGATTGTCAAGAGTGTATCACACATTGTGTATTGAATGTTGAATGTGGAATGAAACATGTTAATTAAAAAAATATCAAATAAACTGAATTGTTGGTGAAAAACGGAATAATAGGTGGGAAATAAACCATAGAAAACATTTACGATAACATTAAATCCAATGGTTGTCTTTCAGAAAAAAAACATTTGGAAGCTTGCAAAGGTGTCCAAAATTTGAGGAACAGAGAATGTAATAAATTATAATAAAAAAATGAAACCAATATGACTGTATGTGTAAATAAATGTATATGTTCAGTAATCAAATGATAAAACAACAGGAACACAAACTTGAAATACTCATGGGAGGAAGCATTACTACTTCAGCGGTGAGCTTGCATATGCATGTGTGTGTGTGTTTGAATGTGCGTGTGTGTACAAGGTGGGGTTGTTCTGTCCTGACTGACCGAGCCTGCAGCCTGCGAACCGTCTCCTCGTCCTGCCGGGCCGACCTCTCCTCCTCCAGGGCATCCTCCAGGCGCTGGTACATGGCCTCCAGCTCACGCACCCTCTGCAGGTACTGCTCCAACTCACTGGACTTCAGGGCCACCTGCTCCTCCATCTGCTGCCGCACCTGGGAGAAGACACACACACACACACACACACATACACACACATACACACACGCACACGCACACACACACACACACACACGCACACACGCACACACACACGCACACACGCACACACACACACACACACGCACGCACACGCACGCACACACACACATACGTGCATGCACACACACAAACACACACAGTTGATGTTTTCATGATACAGCTGCCACAAGACTCAGCAGGCCCAGAAGTGTGGTTCTAGTTTAAGTCAGTAGTAACTTCAAGAAATAGCTGTCTCAGCAGGAGACAATGAATTCAGAATCAGTCATCGCTCTGATCCCTTACCGCTTAACACAGGCACACACAATATGTTGTACAACACACAGTGAGCCCATCCTCCCGGAGTGTCTTGGTGCTGCTGATGAGTGTGTGTGTGTGTGTGTGTGTACCAGCTTCTCTCTCTCCAGGTCACTCCGGTAGCGGTCCTGTAGCTCCGTCTGGGTCTGCAGCCGCCTGCGCTCCTCATCTGCCGCACTGGCGGCCGCCTCCTCCAGGGCCTTGGCCAATCGCAAGAGAGCAGGAGATATGTCAGCCAATAGGAAGGGAGAAGGAGATTCTGCTGGAGGCCAGGAGGCTGCTAAAAGCCCCTTCAAAGTCGCCGACAAGGCAAATTGTGTTTATACATTTAATGTATACATCGATTAAGTATTAAGACCAGTGAATGGAATGAATTCAAGCACCAAGCACCAAGAATTCCAAGAACCATTGTCCCTTATGTTTCTGTGTGCTTACTGGTACCAGGTTCAATGTTGGCAAGACTGAAAAGTCAGCAAACTCCCAGATGAAAGATTAACACTTCTGCATATAAATAATAATGTATTCATACCACTCCATCTTATAAACATGCAGCACAGATGTGTGCCATATCATATCAGTGAAACCAAACCACAGGTTCACAAAGGTCACAAAGAGTACAAACCCAACCGCTGATGGTGACATTGTTATTATATAGCCATGATGTGGAAGTGTGTCAACCAAAAACAACAGACTCGTTTTCTGCTGTAATGAAAGTGACCAGGCACAATCTGTTCACGTGATCAACTGTTACCAGCTATGGATGCATCATGAGACAGTGGACAGGATTATCATGAGACAGTGGACAGGATTATCATGAGACAGTGGACAGGATTATCATGAGACAGTGGACAGGATTATCATGAGAGAGTGGACAGGATTATCATGACAGTGGACAGGATTATCATGAGACAGTGGACAGGATTATCATGAGACAGTGGACAGGATTATCATGAGACAGTGGACAGGATTATCATGACAGTGGACAGGATTTGAAGGAGGTGTGGCAAGGTAGATGTCAATCAAGCAATTCCTCCCAGTCCTGATCATAGTGCTGATTAGCAAAACAATGTTTCAGGGAACAAATATTTCTCACAAAAAACTAATACTAATGTTCTCTTTGGAAGATCATTCATGGAAATATTTCCTCCCTTTTTCATTTATGAGGAAATGGAAATTAAATTTCACTTCCTGAATTGTTTTCAGTAAAACAGGATGTATACAATACAAAATAATTGTATTACATTGTTTCTAGAGCACAATCTAAAGTTATTATCGTAAGCATGTCAATATGTGTTCCATGAACAAAAATATACAAATCAACATTTTATAGAATAATCACTACAGAGATAATAATGTGAGAAGCTGTTCTTTATAGGTAGATAGCAAAGCATAGTGACAAAGAAAAGACACCAAAGACCACCCACAGCTCACGGTATTGTAAGTGTGTCAGGATAACACTGACTTGATAAACAGTTCATGTCTGTTCAGTTTCCTCACCTATAAGGATACTGTCACCTGTTCATAATTACTGCTGTACATACAGTACCTAACTCCCAGCCACCTCTCGCTGTCCATCCTACAGCTGCTATTTGGACCTTGGCGTTGCCATTTCCTATTCCTCCTTGAGACATCCCTGTTTTGTTCCTTTTGAGTTTGTATTAAAGTGATGGTTCGGAGTGAAATTCACCCTGAGGTAATTTACACCAATAGTCATGCTAAATACCCCCTCGGATGCATTTTTAGCGACGGTCAATATTTATCAAGTTTAGGGTTATCAGCCGAAAGACTTCGTACTGGATTGCCGGTACAGTGGGTACATCTCGTCAATGTACCCACTGTACCGGCAATCCAGTACGCTGCGTCGACGTCTAGATCCACCTTCCTCCTAACAAGCACATACTGGACCATATTGTCTTCTGGCTGGTGAGTCCATCCTGATGACCTAACAACCTCTGTGAGACCCTCCATCGAAATGTATTGACAACTGGAATAATTGAATACTTGAAATTAGATGGAGTGTTGAATTCACTAACTTTTTCCTTACACTTGTGAGTTTTGAAGAGGACTTTTACGAACTTATCCGGAAAGACGGAAGAGACGTCGACGCAGCGGTAGCCTTAGCAACAGCTAGTTGAAGCTATCAGAAAAGTGCTCTTTTAAATAAACTCCTGGTGTACTTACAAACTTTAAAATGCCTTGTTTTGTGAGTACAGACCATATATGTACTACTACAGAAGTTGGGTAACAATCCATGCATTATTAATAGAGTCATTGACGAGATGTACCCACTGTACCGACACTCCAGTACGAAGTCTTTCGGCTGATAACCCTAAACTTGATAAATATTGACCGTCGCTAAAAATGCATCCGAGGGGGTATTTAGCATGACTATTGGTGTAAATTACCTCAGGGTGAATTTCACTCCGAACCATCACTTTAAATAACTTTAGCTTTTGATAGTCTTCCTATCAGTAATCCATGTATTTTTAACATTCGAACCAAACTGCAAACCTTCAGCCTTCGAACCCTTCTGTTGACCTCTAGATCCACCTTCCTCCTAACAAGCACATACTGGACCATACTGTCTTCTGGCTGGTGAGTCCATCTTGATGACCTAACAACCTCTGTGAGACCCTCTGGTCCACTCACCCATGTGTAAGCTGTCATCACACATCAGTGTAGGAGCATGTGCTATGCTTGCACAAACACAAACAAAACCAGCACCACACTCACACACACACGGCAGACACAGACTCCCTGTGTGCTTGTGTATGTCTGTGTGCGTCTCTGTGTGTTTCTGCCTTAGTTGTGCTCGTGCCTTGTGTGTTTACACAAGAATGTGCGACAGTGACTCACAGCTCAACAGAACACTGTTGTGTTTCTCACGCACCAGCACAGTCATGTGACAAAAAGAGATTGTTACTGTGATGTGAGCTCATCAGCAGCTATGCTGTGTGTGCCGTCGTGTGTGTGTGTGTGTGCCATTGTATTTGTTTTAAGTTGAAGTATGACTGTATGTTGTATGCTGTTTTCATATAGAATAAACAAGTTTGTACTTTGCATTTGAATCTAAAACTGAATTACTTAGTTACCTTACCTTGTTACCTACCTGAAAGTGAATATTTCCCATTTCTTTAGAATATTTCTTTAGAATATAATAATTCCTCACTGAACAACATTTTAAATAACTTCCACCAATATGTTGACTGCCCCACCAGAGACAATAAAACACTGGACTTACTATATGCTAATGCCATGGACGCATATGACGCCACAGCGCTTCCCCCCCTTGGCAAGTCAGACCACAGCCTGGTCATGATGACTCCCAAGTATGTCCCACTTGTGAGAAGGCAACCTGTGCTCACCAGGACAGTGAGGAAGTGGACACAGGAGACTGCTGAGGCACTGCAGGACTGCTTCGAGTCAACAGACTGGGATGTTCTCTGTGAGCCACATGGGGAGGACATCGATAACATGACCGACTGCATAAGAGACTACATAAGATTCTGCGAGGACACCACCATGCCAGCCCGGACCGTTCACTGCTTCTCCAACAACAAGCCCTGGATTACCAGTGACCTGAAGGCACTCTTGAACAAGAAGAAGAGGGCTTTCAGGTCAGGAGACAGGGAGGAGCAGAGGAGAGTGCAGCACGAACTCTGTGAGATGCTGAGGACGTACAAAGACAACTACAGGAGGAAGCTGGAGGCCAAGCTCCAACAGAACAGTGTGAGGGATGTGTGGGCGGGAATGAAGCACATCACAGGGATGAAGGGGAAGGACAGGCAGACATCTGGGAGCCTGGACAGAGCTAACCAGTATAACCAGGATTTCAACAGGTTTAGCTCACCCCCTGATACCCCTCCAACACCCCCATCCCCCCACACACTCACACTGTCCCAAAGGGTTCGACCCTCCCCCCAGCATTCTCCTGTACAACACCTCTCCATCTGCCCCTCCTCCTTCCCCCCCTCCCCCTCCTCCTCCTCCTCCACTGATGACATCTGCACCAACCCCCGCCCAATGTGACTACAGGCCAGGTAAAGAGGCAGATGGAAAGACTGCATCAGCGGAAGGCTGCAGGCCCTGATGGCATCTCACCCAGGATCCTGACGACATGTGCCAGCCAGCTGTCTCCTGTACTGGGACATCTGCACAACCTGAGCCTGAGTCAGGAGAAAGTCCCGTTGCTGTGGAAGACCTCCTGCTTGGTCCCAGTCCCCAAGAAGTCGAGGCCATCCGACCAGGCAGGCTACAGACCAGTGGCCCTAACATGTGATGAAGGTCCTGGAGAGACTGGTCTTAGCCCAGCTGAGGCCACAGGTGAGGATATTTCTGGACCCCTTGCAATTTGCCTATCAGCCCCATTTAGGAGTCGATGATGCTGTCATCTACCTGCTGCAACGTGCCCATATGCATCTGGATGGTGGGGGAGGCACTGTGAGGATCACATTCTTTGATTTCTCCAGTGCTTTCAACACCATTCAGCCTCTGCTGATGGGTGAGAAGCTGCGTTTGATGGGTGTTGACGACACTATGATCTCCTGGATTACTGACTACTTGACAGGCAGGCCACAGTTTGTCCGTCTGGGCAGTGTACTGTCTGATGTGGTGGTCAGTGATGCAGGAGCTCCACAGGGAACTGTGCTCTCTCCCTTCCTCTTGTTGTCGGGTGTATAACAGGTGGAGAGGAGGATGAGTACAGGACACTGGTGGACAACTTTGTAGAGTGGTCCGAACAGAATCACCTGAGGCTGAATGTCAACAAGACCAGAGAGATGGTGATTGACTTCGGGAGGACGAAGAGGATGCCTCCACAGCCACTACGGATCTGCACTAGGTCTCACGCTGGAGCCTTTGGAGTCTGTGGTGGAGAGGAGAACGCTGAAGAAACTGTTATCCATCATTGACAATGATCAGCACCCTCTCCATCACACAGTGGTCAGACAGCGGAGCACCTTCTCTCACAGGCTGCTCCAGCTCCGCTGTCGAAGGGACAGATATAGGAAATCCTTCCTGCCACATGCCATTACACTGTACAATAACAGCCAATAACTCTGGTCATAACAACACAGTCTCCAAGCACCTTATATGTTTGTCCATAATTTGTTTACTGCACCTTATATACATATATTATATATATATATTTAAATATTTTTTATTTTGCACTACAATTTATTTTTTATTAATACATTTTTATATATATTTTTATATTGCATTTTATTCTTTAATTCTTTGTATTGTTACTGTGGATAATGCTGCTGCTACATTGCAATTTCCCACCTTGGGTCAATAAAGTATTTCTATCTATCTATCTATCTATCTATCTATCTATAATATCAAATGTTATATGAAGATTACTTTTACATTAGCAACAACTTTCAACCTTCACTCTTATACGTTTGATACGACGAAGAAGTAGGAAACAATGAAACCTTTCAAAACCTGATCACCAACACACAAACACTATACACCAACCAACTCGCTAACACTACACACAAACACTACACTACACACACCAACACTACACACAAACACTATACACCAACACACTACAATACACTACACACAATAACACACTAACACTACACACAAACACAAACACTATACACCAACACACTACACTACACACACCAACACACTAACACTACATACCAACACCACGTGCCAACATTACACAGAAACCCAACACACCAACACACCAACACACTAAAGCCTCTTTCATACATAGTTCACACGGTAACATACTGGGATAACCTTTCAGGCAACGCTTGTGATTTTCCATATTCACAAATGCATCTATGTTGTGAAACATTCCCATCTTGGGTCCTATAAGCCACAGCACTGCTGGTATTGATGGGCCCAGGAACAGTCCAGCAGGTGGCGGTAATGCAACACTTATGGCTGGCTACCACCCGCCACAAAACCTGCTAACTGAGAGGAAACCTTAATGTGGAATCTATTCCGGGAAAGCAGCGCCAGCAATTTGATTGCTAAAGGCCGAGTAACATCTCTGGATCAGTGCCTGTAAGGCTGTAATATTAATGTTAATGTTAATGTAATGTTAATGATAATGATAATGAAAACAGTCCCATGGGAGAGCCATGGAACACCTGTCTGTCTGATGCTTTTGTGTAGAGGCAAACCCATCACAAAACTCTGCTGATGTTGAATTTGAAATTGCTAAATCTTAATGCGTTATGAGTTATCCTTTTGTTTGCAAACAAGCTATTTTTTCAGGAATGGCTGGAAACTCGACAGGTTATGAAATTAGGGAGATATGTTGTGTCTCATATGTTGTGTCTCAAAACTCATGTTTTGTGGCGACTGTCATCCATAACTATATAACTACAGACCAGTTGCTCTCACTTCACACCTGATGAAGACCCTGGAGCGACTGGTCCTTGTTCATCTCCGCCCCCTGGTGAGTCCATCTATGGACCCACTTCAGTTTGCCTACCAAACTGGCATAGGGTTGGAAGACCTGCTGGACAGATGAGGTCCATGAGGACATGAGGTCCATGAGGACATGAGGTCCATGAGGACATGAGGTCCATGAGGACATGAGGTCCATGAGGTTTTTCCAGGTGTCCCACCTGGAAAAGCCTGGAAGCACTGTGAGGATCATGTTTTTTGATTTCTCCAGTGCTCTCAACAGCATCCAGCCCACACTCCTGGGGGACAAGCTGGAACACACAGGGATGGACCACCACCTCAGGTCCTGCACTCTGGATTACCTCACCGACCGGCCACAGTATGTGAGGACCCAGGACTACGTGTCAGACACAGTTGTCTGCAGTGTGGGGGCTCCACAAGGAACAGTTCTGGCTCCTCTTCACCCGCTACACTGCAGACTTCTCCCATCACTCTCCCCACTGCCATCTTCAGTTGGCAGCGGGGTGAGTGATGGGAGAAGTTCTCTGACGACTCTGCTATCGTTGGCCTCATCAGGGCCGGGGATGACAGAGCGTACAGAGGACTTGTACAGGACTTCATGGACTGGTGCCTGAGGAACCGCCTCCTGGTCAACGCAGCCAAAACCAAGGAGCTGGTGGTGGATTTCCACAGACACCGTCGTCCATACACACCCGCTAACATCCAGGAAATTGTTGTGTCAAAACTATCAGCCGAGACACAAATATGTGGCATTTTCCAAATGTAATTGTGCAGGTAAAAAGAACAGATGGATTACTTAACCTACATAGTCTTGTGAAGACAAGTTTATGCCCTGCCCTTTTACTTAAATATCATGTATTTAGAGGATTCAATTGTACTGTGGTTTTACTTTTTAATCCAAGTGTAAAATTGTGTAGCGACAGGCTGTTTGTGAATGAGGGGGATTAGGAAAAGTGGATTTGCATTCTATAATATAGCATGATATAAAATGCATGATATATAATATTGAATAAAGTTCTGCAGACATTTGTTTGGTTATTTCCTAGGTATCCAAAGTGAAACTGTTGCAATACAACGCCACACAATCATGTTATCAACCTATATTTATGTCCTGCAATACAAGAACACATTGGTTTGAAGGACATTTGGGCATTTGCTGGCAAGAGCCTTCATAAAAATTGTTGTGAATAAAATTAAAATTGCTTTTTCAAAAAATGGAAATTGTGTCATATGTGTACAGTCCCATTCAGCTCTGTGATTTGTAAAATCCCAATAACAATTGCTTCTAATGTAAAAGGGCCGTATCACTCCCATCCTCCTGTACTGTTATGGGGCAGGACCTTATAATACCCCAGTATATGCAAGCAAGCTAACTAGAAAAACAAGTTAACTGAGGTAAGATACCCCCACCCACCAGTCCCCTAGGGGGTATCATCCACATTGTCTGTGCTGGCTGTGGGTGACATTATTCATGAGAGGAAGATGTCTTCTGGTATTCAAATTCATGAAAGCATGGAGGGCTGAACCTGTTCCCCACAACAGAGGGTTTTTTTTGCTTTGGTTAGCTACTTAATGTCCTTGTTGAAGTTTTCTTTCTGTGGTGTGTGTGTGTGGACTGAAACTTTGTGACACAGTGTGGCATGGGAAGTTGATCATTTGAGTGGGTTTGTCATGATTGGTCCATTTTCCCCCTGATCGATTTGCATACTGTTTTTGAATGATCCTGGGTTTTGTTTACTTAAAATGTGGGCTTAAAAGTACTAGCAATGCTAATAGTAATACTTATAATAATAGTAGTAATAATAATAGTAATAGGAGTACAGTCAGAGCGCTTAGGCTTCTTCCTTTAAAGTAAGTATGTATGAATGCTATACGGTCCCCACCCACCCTACCACTACCGCTTAACACCCCCTACTGTGTGCTATGTGTTAAAGCAAAGCGGCACCGTTTGTAGTTACACGACCCAAGTATGTTTACACAAAATGAAACATGGCAATTTTCTAAGCGGATAAAAAAGGATAACTATAATGTATGGGGAACATAGTAGAACATAGTTCAGTATGGACAAACGGAAGCGTTTTCCTTTAAGTCATACCTCAGCGTTTATAAAAACTCCATGTTGTATTGGGCAAACCTCAGCAGATTAGAAAAAACTTGGGTTGTGCAACTATTTCTCACTTTAAAAGTGAGCCCACTGTTTCAGCTGGAAATCGCCAAAAAGAGGCATTTAACAGACGCTTTTGTCCAAAGTGACTTACAATCAGTACATTTGTGGGGTTCGACATGTGGACAGTTGGAGGAGGGGGATCAAGGGGATCGAACCACCGACCCTACGGTTAGTGGACGACCCGCTCTGTCCACCCGCTCTACACACTGAGCTACTGCCGCCCTACTGTGAGATAAAAAAAAAAAAGCATGTTGGGTGTGTCAAGTGAAGTGAAGTGCTGTTTCAGTACGTTGTTGTGTATGGTTATATATATGTTATATATATATGTGTATGGTTGTTGTGTAGGGTTATAACGAGCCTTTTCCAGTTGTACATGCATGGCGTGGTGTTACACTATCAGAACTATAGAATCCTCACCCTTTTTCAAACGCAAACATCAAAATGAATCTCTGCTCACACAGAGCTTCACACACCATGGAATCATACAAGAAGATACGAGAAGCTTAACACTCTCTTGGACGCCGTAATCAACATCTACCCAGACAGAGCTCCACACACACACACACCTCAACTCTGGTGTCCCTTCGTCAGAACGTTGAAGAATATACTCAAAGGCAACAAACGTTACCTGTGTTCCACCCAGAGTGGAATGGTAGCAAAGTTGTTTACTCCTGTTTTCTCTAAACAATGCTCTTATTCCAGTAACAGTGATAAAATGGCATAGACTACTATATTGGAGATAATATGAGATATGAGATAATGTGAGATATATTACATTCATATTATGTTTATAACGGGGGGAAAATGATTTGGGATTCATTTTCACTTTAATAGAACAAACTAAATCTTGAACAATCAGCTCTTACTCACCACAACAACCATTCAATCAGGTTGACACCCAAAACAGCCAGTGGTACTCCTGACGTGAGTGACCCAGAACTTACCTTCAGGGTAGACTGCAGTTATGGGGATTCAAAGCCAGTATCGGCTGGAAAAAGGCAGCCTACCTTCCTCATGGCTTCCAGCTCCTGCTGCTTGGTCTCATTGGCGGCCTGCAGCTCCTTCATGCGGGCCTCCAGCTCCTCCTGCTCCGCCTGCAGCCTCAGCCGCTGCTCCCGGCGCCGCAGACGGGCCTCGCGGTGCGGAGCAGGGAGGCCCACGCGCTGCAGACTCACACACGTCTGGATGGCTGCAGGAGACGGTCACATAGGGACACATGCTGCCATGAAGATACAGAGTGACATCCTGAGAAACCTTATGGTAGTTCAATATGCTATGATGTAGTTATAGATATGTTATCATATAGTGAGACTTGTTACGATATAGTGAGATATGTAATGATATGGTTAGATATGATGTTATATACTATATTTTGTTAGTGAGATATGTAATAATATACAGTGCAGGGTAGGGGTATTCAAGTAAAATTCAAAGAGGTCTAAGTTGTATACTTGTCTAAACTTTTCTAACATATATATTGAAGTAGCCTAGTAGTATCAATGTATGTATGTAGCCAACAACTGACTGTCCAATCAATCAATAAAGAAAGTACAATTCAATAATATTTCATCAATAGTACACCTTCAACGTTTCTCAGACCAGGAAAAGCAGTCTGAGAGCCCATTTGGAGCCAGAAAGTGGCTGGTTTGGTTCCTCCACCCCTGAACCTGTTCCTGCACCGTTGATAAGTGTGCAAACTCACATTGCAAGTCATCCTTGAATACCTCAACTTTCCTCTGGAAGGAGCAGACAATAATAATCATAATAATATCAATCAAAAAAGCCACAATACCCATCTTCAAAAAAGAGAGAAAATTATGCTCTTCAGCTGTGCCAAGACAGCTGCAATTTACCTTTGGATGGACCAAAAGACAACCTGCCTTTGTTGAGCAGAAGAAGGTCAGCAGTGACTCATTCTCATCATTATGTTCATTACCTCAGCATTCTCATCTGACAGCGTGGGGAACAGGACTAACTGATGAATTATGCAATGTAAGAAATGAGCTCAGGACGGTCCTCAGTGATTCATGCCACAGCTCCTTTGGCAGGTGCTCCATTTGCGGTTATTAAAACCACCAGTTACGGCTCTACTCCCCTCTCGTTAACATGGCCAGGTAAATGTACTGGTCTGAAGAGGTGTAACAACCAACAGGTCGTCATGGTGCCTTATAAATTGCTTCATCAAGCTGTGCTAGCACATCCTGGGTAAATATTTCATTATTCTTTGTGGTTGATGACGCTGACGCTAGATATTTCGTCAATGCTGTGTGTATATCTCACTCACTGAATGGCAACACTTATTGGAATGCACAGAATTGGTTGGCTGAGTCGGATCATGTGAGATGATTTACAGGGAGGAGAAGAAGACAACCTCCACGTGGCCTCTCGAACAAGTAGCTAAGAGCAGTTGCCAGGTTGTTCCTAAGCGAAACCAATGTCTTCACAACATCCGCAGTGCTACTTCAGCTCAAAGTCGAAGGCCTCACCATCGCCAAGACCATCATCCTCAAACAAATAGCCAGCAAAAACAATGTGACAGTGACTCTACTGCAGGAGACCCATGCTGAATACAAGAACACCCTGAAGGTCCCTGGGTATACCCTGGCTGGATACATTGCCAATAAACACCATGGCATGGCTACGTTCATCCGCAATGATATTGCCTTCTTAGCTAAAGGACAATCCCCAGAAAGGGCAGAGGTAGAATGGATCACAACAAAAGTGCAAGACAATACCATCGTCAATATCAATATCAAGCCACCTCCAAGCAGACTGACCCCAGCATCACCAATCCAGATCTACCATTTGCAAAATGACACAACAACCAGCCACTCCCCATTAGACACATCATGGACATGTTCCCCCAGTCAAACCATCGGCCATCTTTCATCATCCCCATACCTGGTCCAACCAGGGCAAGGGTGCAATTCCAACCTATCCACTGATTTCACAACATCACAAATCAAACAGGCCACCCAACACCTGAAGCCAGTGAGGCACCAGGTTTAGACCGCCTCTACCCAGAGTACATTAAACATCAGGGCTAGAAGGCAACCGACTGGCTGTGCTCCTTCCCCTCTACATGTCTCCAACAGTCAAAGCTGCCAAAGATCTGGCGCCATGCCAAAGTGATCGCCCTGCCGAAGCAAAACAAACCAATTGATGACCCCAAAGGATACTGGCCCTTCTCACTGCTCTGCGTTCCATACAATCTCCTTGAACGTCTTATCCTGGCTCGGCTCAACCTAGTTATCGACCCCCAGCTGCCCAAAAAACAAACTGGCTTTTGAAGGGGTAGGTCAACAGCAGACCAGGTGACCCTCCTGTGCCAAGACATAGAGGACAGCTTCCAGGCAGGAGAGAAGGCCGGTACTGTTTTCCTGGACCCCACAGCCGCATATGACACTGTCTGGCTACACAATCAAGGAAGTACGGCTATGCAGATGACATGGCCATCATACTGAGCAAGCCATCCTTGGAAGCAGTAGAGGGCCTCTCTGAAGACATGAACATCCTGCCTCCATAGCTGAAGAACTGGCGCCTCAAACTTACGCATCATCAATGTTTCACCTTTACAACAAGGAAGCGTCCTGTGAGATGAACATCATGGTGGACAACACCCGGCTACAGTACCAGCCCTTCCCCACATACCTCGGTGTCAAGCGTGTCTAGCTGCCACCACATGGGGAGCCTCCCCAAAGACACTGCCCATTCCCACCCATGCCCTGGTGTCTCCAGTGCTGAGTACTGTGCTCTGGTCTGGTGCCGTAGCCCCACGTCAACAAGCTGGACGCTGCCCTTAACACCGTCCTGACTGTCTCTGGAGGCCTACGAGCCACTCCCACAAACCAGCTGCCCGTCCTCAGAGGGATCGCTCCAGCAGAGGTGAGAAGGAGCCACGCTGGCTCTGGCCTGAGAGGCGCAGGCAAGTGAATCCCACCTCCTCCACAACATCGCCACAGAGTCACCACAGCGCATGCATTTACATTCACATTTAGCAGACGCTTTTATCCAAAGCGACTTACAAACAGTATATTTGTCAGAAGATGAACCATTTAATTCCTGCAAATACAGTAAGAAAGTCACCAGAATAAGTTTCAAGCATTTCAATTCCTAGGTAAATCATTGCTAGTATACAACATCTCTGGCTAAGTGCCAAGTTACGTTGAGAGATGTTATGATATAGTGAGATATTCTATATAGTGAGATGTTATGATGTAGTGAAATATGATATGATGTAGTGAGATATGATATATTAAGATATATTAGGATAAATTTAATGTTTAGTTAAGTGAGATATGATATGCTATGAGATATGATTTGATTTAGCAAGATATGATATACTGTCATATAGTATCATTGATTTTGTTTGCTTTGTTTGTTTGGTGATTCATGGTTTCCAAAAATAAGTTATTCCAACAAACCTGAGTGAATAGACACAAATGCTAATCTAAATATAAAGTTTCTTGAATAAGGCTCTCTTGTGTTTCAGGCAGAACCCCTCAATGGAAACAAGAACCAGAAAACCACAAAGACTTCTGGATTATTTCTCATGATTTCCTTCTGTGAAATAATAGAAATAAAAAAGCATGTAGAAGCAGGCTCCTCGTTAGCAACAGGAAAAAGATGCTGTGGTTTGTAGTATTCTGCTGTTAGTCAAGGTGTGCATGTTTCTCTAGGATGTCTATATGGAGATAAACATGAACCTGCTAGGTTTCCTACCCTGGATCCATTCCTGCTTCCTCTTCTTGTCCGACGCACTGATCTCAAAGCTCTTCTCTGCACACTTGATGAAGAACAGACACTTCTTCCCCTCCTTGTCCGGTAATGGCTGGTGATGTTTAACACCAGAACAACAGCAGTTAATTTCCATGTGAAACATCGGAACGTCGGGACAGCAGGAAAACGTAAGCTCCACACTACGCAACCTCAGGCTCCCCAACATACATACATAAGACATAACCTGTAATGTCTGAATCCTCAAGTGAACACTTTCATAGGTCATTCATGCAGGCATTCATTAAAGTCAGATGATGACTATACCAACCCATACCAACCCAAATGATCAAATAAAGTGCAACGCTGCATATGGTCAGATGAACTGAACAGTGTAACTATGACCCTATATGGACATATAACTTTACGTTGCTCTCCTTTCATCATAATGTGTTGTGTAGGCTGTGGTGATGACCTTCCATTGTATGGACAAACTATACATTTTTATGCACACCTCCCTTCAATATTTCCATATATATATATATATATATATATATATATATATATATATATATATATATATATATATATATTTTTTTTTTCTGTATGCACAGACTTCTGGACTGCACCCTGTGTCTTGTAACTCTTCTCACACTCTCATTAAACATCTACTTAATACTTACCTAGAATATCTTACGATCCCACATATTACATCAAATAACAATAGTTTATGACAAACACAAAATAATGGACCTAATTGATTCTAAAAGCTGGTTATGGGATGAATTCACCACGGCCACAAAGTCAATCAAAAAGACAATATGGCAAAAAATATCAACCCACACCAAAATGTAACTACAACTCAATATATAACTACATCTCAGCTATATCCTAGATGAGAGGCACCCATTCCTATTTGGAGCAGTCAGCTGAGGTGACTCAGAAAACAAGACTTGAACTTAAATCTCCACCCGACCGTTCAACAATGAACCAAGAGGCGGTGCTGCCCCACCTCCACACAGCAGTTCCCATCAAGCTGGATGTCTCCCTTCTTCTCTGCCAGGTCCTCCCCCATGTAGTAGGAGATGGAGGTAGGCTTCAGGACGAACCAGCGCTCAGTCCAGTTCTTCCTCTTGTGGCCCTTCTTCATCATGTAGCCCTGAGACACCATTCATTTAGCTATTAGCACACCTGCATACTTTGTTCTTCGACTCTATATTAATCTTGTTTATTTTCTTGCATCTTAGTTTATTATCATTTAACATCAAGCATAGGTGTTTTTGTTGTCAGATTCTCATTCTGATGAAGTGAATTCAATGCACACCTGTAAACACACACTTGTCTGCACCACAATGGTCAGACACAAACCATGTGTGTTTGTGTCTGTGGACTGCACGCACCTGTTTGAGGACGTCCAGGATGAGCTCATGGTACACCTCGTTGATGCCCATGGAGAGGGTCTGGCGGTCCATGCCCTTGCTGAAGTGGCCCGAGGCCACCAGGGAGATGAGTTCCCAGGCGCTCAGGCTCCGCTGCTGGGCCTGAAGCTCCAGCTTGTAGTCCTCAAAGCGCTCCTCCACCCAGCCGCCCCCCATGGAGTCAGTCAGCTTACGCAGGAAGTATTCCATCTGCAGAGGGCCGTGATTGGGAGTGAATGACTTTTACCTTGATGCATATTCACAGAGCTGTTGGGAAGATTCTGGAGCAATTTGATAGAGAACTGCAAGGATGCAATCATATACATTTTGAGTGACTCTGTATGAACCAATTCAGATTTTAGTGCACTGCTGACTTTGATCAATCAGGGCTCCTTTCCGTGATTGTTCCAGGAATCTTTCTTGCCTGTCCATCACAGGTGAGTGATATGCAACACACAATATTGCTCTCCCCTGCTCTCTCTTCACAACTCTTGAATATTACCTATAGCAGCTTTAATGGTACAATGAAAAGCATTAACTCACAACAATTGAATGCATACATTCAGGCTTCCACAACAGAACAAATAAGAAACAAACAGTACAGACAATACATTTAAAGGGAGTACAATGTACATATATATGATTGAGGTATTATTAGAAGCGTAATTTAAGGTATGTGTGTGCATGTGTGTGTGTGTGTGTGTGTGTGTCTCATCTCAAAACTAGACTAAGATTCCTAACCACCTCCCTGTTCATTAAGACATGAATCTGAATTCACTGTGAGTCAGTTTGGACGAACCCGTCTGCTAAATGGCCTCAAACATGCCTCTGTGTGGCAACACATAAGAAAATCAAATCACTTCCCTCCAGAGATCAGTCTCTCGCATTATGTATCATTAGTATTATGAGAAGATATATCCACAAGACGATACATGCCTTATATGTTCACACATGTATTATATGTATATTCATTTTTATGTCTTTTTGGTTCACTTCATTCACAATCAACCAGTCAGTCCAATCAGCTCTACTCAAAGTTTCCTCTGTGTACAAATATAGATTGCACCATGTGCCCTAGCTCTCCTATTTATCATGCCAGACGGTCAATCCTGGAGCTTTTGTAATAGGAGGGGAAGTTTCAAACTTCCTCTTCTGTTCCCCAGTACCGGACTGGGTGTAGTCTTATAAAATAGCCTTTTAAAACAGCAGTGAAAGACACTGTTAACTACAGTATAAACAACAAAACATTCTGCCTTTTATAGCTAGGTCTGAGTTGAGTCAGTCTCATCCCATTGTTTTACCTTTCAAATGATGTGATAACAATTATTGATCCAAATATAATTATTTTTTCAATAAAACCACTTTAAAAATAGTTAAGCATGCAAATCTATATTTAAATCCAAGTCCTTAACCCTTTCTTGTTACTGCAAAAAGATTCACATTGCAACAACACAGTGATAATTCCGCACTGCATCTGCATCTGATGCTTTGTTGACCATGGTAGAATACCAACAACAACTTGTACACCAAATACTTTCATGTCCACACATCCGGGTGTGATCAGGTTTAAACTGTGATCTGGGATGTGGTTGCACTTTCTCAAACACTGTGGTCTGTATTTGCAACGTTACAATGCCACAATGGGTCCTGTTTTCTATAGAGCAGACCTGAGCAGACCTGACTAGACTTAGCTCCTCTAAAGCATTAACAAACATGCATGCACAATGCACACACAATATCTAGAGAATTCCCTCTAGTCATAACTAGAGACTTCCAGCAGAAATAAACATGAGAGGCTGACATAAGCCGTATCCATATATAAGATTGTGTTGGTGCTACTTTATTAGTAATACAAAATGTTTGGGGTGAACATGGTGATGGTTTTGGGATGTCCCAGTCCTTCAGCAGAAGATGTGGACTGGAAGAGAGTGGGTCTCACCTCCTCGGTGACGATGGCCAGTGGGTAACGGTCCTCACACAGGAAGTTGAAGATGCACCAGATCTTGAAGGCATCGTCATCGGAGATCAGCAGGTTGCTGCGGTCCAAGTTCTTCCTGGCGCACAGAGTCCAGCACATCCTGTCAAAGTCCTGGCGGTCAAACTCCTCCTTCACCTGGGGGCAGGAGAGGAGCGGGAGGAAGGAGGATTACACCTGGTTGAATGGGATGGTTGTTGTGTTCCTGTGGAGCTCGCTCTGGACTGCAGTTAACATTGAGGGCCACATCAGAGAGCGGTGAACTCCTCGGACACCTCAGAAGCAGTTTGTAGACCAATGTTACGATAGAGAGAGAGACAAAGTGACAGTGAACAGTTAGGATACAGAGAGAGACAACATGACAGTGAACAGTTAGGATACAGAGAGACAACGTGACAGTGAACAGTTAGGATACAGAGAGAGACAACATGACAGTGAACAGTTAGGATACAGAGAGAGACAACGTGACAGTGAACAGTTAGGATACAGAGAGAGACAACGTAACAGTGAACAGTTAGGATACAGAGAGAGACAACGTAACAGTGAACAGTTAGGATACAGAGAGAGACAAGGTGACAGTGAAGAGTTAGGATACAGAGAGAGACAAGGTGACAGTGAACAGTTAGGATACAGAGAGAGACAAGGTGACAGTGAACAGTTAGGATACAGAGAGAGACAAGGTGACAGTGAACAGTTAGGATACAGAGAGAGACAACGTGACAGTGAACAGTTAGGATACAGAGAGAGACAACATGACAGTGAACAGTTAGGATAAAGAGAGAGACAACGTGACAGTGAACAGTTGGGATACAGAGAGAGACAACGTGGCAGTGAACAGTTAGGATAAAGAGAGAGACAACGTGACAGTGAACAGTTAGGATACAGAGAGAGACAAAGTGACAGTGAACAGTTAGGATACAGAGAGAGACAACGTGACAGTGAACAGTTAGGACACAGAGAGAGACAACGTGACAGTGAACAGTTAGGACACCGAGAGAGACAATGTGACAGTGAACAGTTAGGATACAGAGAGAGACAACGTGACAGTGAACAGTTAGGATACAGAGAGAGACAACGTGACAGTGAAGAGTTAGGATACAGAGAGAGACAAGGTGACAGTGAACAGTTAGGATACAGAGAGAGACAACGTGACAGTGAACAGTTAGGATACAGGGAGAGACAATGTGACAGTGAACAGTTAGGATACAGAGAGAGACAACGTGACAGTGAACAGTTAGGA
This sequence comes from Urophycis tenuis, assembly GCA_036785325.1. Taxonomy (NCBI): domain Eukaryota; kingdom Metazoa; phylum Chordata; class Actinopteri; order Gadiformes; family Phycidae; genus Urophycis; species Urophycis tenuis. The sequence continues at coordinate 144,515 of JAXIVH010000013.1, forward strand.
TACAGAGAGAGACAACGTGACAGTGAAGAGTTAGGATACAGAGAGAGACAACGTGACAGTGAACAGTTAGGATACAGAGAGAGACAACGTGACAGTGAACAGTTAGGATACAGAGAGAGACAACGTGACAGTGAACAGTTAGGATACAGAGAGAGACAATGTGACAGTGAACAGTTAGGATACAGAGAGAGACAACATGACAGTGAACAGTTAGGATAAAGAGAGAGACAACGTGACAGTGAACAGTTAGGATACAGAGAGAGACAACGTGACAGTGAACAGTTAGGATACAGAGAGAGACAACATGACAGTGAACAGTTAGGATAAAGAGAGAGACAACGTGACAGTGAACAGTTAGGATACCGAGAGAGACAACATGACATTGAACAGTTAGGATACAGAGAGAGACAACATGACAGTGAACAGTTAGGATACAGAGAGAGACAACGTGACAGTGAACAGTTAGGATACAGAGAGAGACAACATGACAGTGAACAGTTAGGATACCGAGAGAGACAACGTGACAGTAAACAGTTAGGATACAGAGAGAGACAACGTGACAGTGAACAGCTAGGATACAGAGAGAGACAACGTGACAGTGAAGAGTTAGGATACAGAGAGAGACAACGTGACAGTGAACAGTTAGGATACAGAGAGAGACAACGTGACAGTGAACAGTTAGGATACCGAGAGAGACAACGTGACAGTGAACAGTTAGGATACAGAGAGAGACAACATGACAGTGAAGAGTTAGGATACAGAGAGAGACAACGTGACAGTGAAGAGTTAGGATACAGAGAGAGACAACGTGACAGTGAAGAGTTAGGATACAGAGAGAGACAACGTGACAGTGAACAGTTAGGATACCGAGAGAGACAACGTGACAGTGAACAGTTAGGATACAGAGAGAGACAACATGACAGTGAACAGTTAGGATACAGAGAGAGACAACGTGACAGTGAACAGTTAGGATACAGAGAGAGACAACGTGACAGTGAACAGTTAGGATACCGAGAGAGACAACGTGACAGTGAACAGTTAGGATACAGAGAGAGACAACATGACAGTGAAGAGTTAGGATACAGAGAGAGACAACGTGACAGTGAAGAGTTAGGATACAGAGAGAGACAACGTGACAGTGAAGAGTTAGGATACAGAGAGAGACAACGTGACAGTGAACAGTTAGGATACCGAGAGAGACAACGTGACAGTGAACAGTTAGGATACAGAGAGAGACAACATGACAGTGAACAGTTAGGATACAGAGAGAGACAACGTGACAGTGAACAGTTAGGATACAGAGAGAGACAACGTGACAGTGAAGAGTTAGGATACAGAGAGAGACAACGTGACAGTGAACAGTTAGGATACAGAGAGAGACAACATGACAGTGAACAGTTAGGATACCGAGAGAGACAACGTGACAGTAAACAGTTAGGATACAGAGAGAGACAACGTGACAGTGAACAGCTAGGATACAGAGAGAGACAACGTGACAGTGAAGAGTTAGGATACAGAGAGAGACAACGTGACAGTGAACAGTTAGGATACAGAGAGAGACAACGTGACAGTGAACAGTTAGGATACCGAGAGAGACAACGTGACAGTGAACAGTTAGGATACAGAGAGAGACAACATGACAGTGAAGAGTTAGGATACAGAGAGAGACAACGTGACAGTGAAGAGTTAGGATACAGAGAGAGACAACGTGACAGTGAAGAGTTAGGATACAGAGAGAGACAACGTGACAGTGAACAGTTAGGATACCGAGAGAGACAACGTGACAGTGAACAGTTAGGATACAGAGAGAGACAACGTGACAGTGAACAGTTAGGATACAGAGAGAGACAACGTGACAGTGAACAGTTAGGATACAGAGAGAGACAACGTGACAGTGAACAGTTAGGATACCGAGAGAGACAACGTGACAGTGAACAGTTAGGATACAGAGAGAGACAACATGACAGTGAAGAGTTAGGATACAGAGAGAGACAACGTGACAGTGAAGAGTTAGGATACAGAGAGAGACAACGTGACAGTGAAGAGTTAGGATACAGAGAGAGACAACGTGACAGTGAACAGTTAGGATACCGAGAGAGACAACGTGACAGTGAACAGTTAGGATACAGAGAGAGACAACATGACAGTGAACAGTTAGGATACAGAGAGAGACAACATGACAGTGAACAGTTAGGATACAGAGAGAGACAACATGACAGTGAACAGTTAGGATACAGAGAGAGACAACGTGACAGTGAACAGTTAGGATACAGAGAGAGACAACATGACAGTGAACAGTTAGGATACAGAGAGAGACAACGTGACAGTGAACAGAAACAACACATCCTTAGCCCTAGTATGCAGTGATGTCTGATCTTTCCAGAACAGGTAAATCCTCTGTTTCACTGGAACAGTTTACTCACACTCTGATCCAAGTGTGCAACATAGAGCTGAAACAAAACAACTGGATGGAATAAAGGAGAAGAATGCACTAATTTCCTCCCCCTCTCTATTTCTCTCTCTCATTCGCTTTCTCTCTCACTGAACACTTAGATTCCACAGCAGCGAGAGGCAAAGCCCTTGAAAAGGTACGATAGTTGCCTTGGAGAGGAAAGGTTTGTCTTTGGGTTGGTGAGAGCTGTGTTGCCATGGAGATCCCTGGCAAGGCTGACAGTGCATTCTGCGTATTAGGAACACATCTTGTTTTGATGGGATTCAGATCCAGAACAACAACAATAGCTGAGTTTTAGCACTCAATTGTAAATTGAGTGCTAAAAATTGTAATTGTAATTGTAAATGTACGCAACGTAGCACTAGGGCCAGAGCAGCATCAGCCTCTCTGCAGACATGGGGGGACATTGTGACATTGTGGGGGAGACCGGACTTGTCTTATGTCACTCTCTTCTCTTGCTCTTTCTTTACTGTCTCATTTCAAATGAATTCAAGTCAAATGGCTATATATACTGTATATATACAGTATATATATATATATATATATATATATATATATATATATATATATATATATATATATATATATATATATATATATATATATATATAGTATATAAACAATGTTTCTATTGTAGCACATGTCTTATCCTTGTCTCAACAAATATTGTTCTAATGGTGAATTGACTGCTGAACATCAGTCTCTATGTTGCTCTCCCTGTCTTTGTTTCTTTCTCTCTCTCTCTCCCCATCCCTCCCTCTCGATCGTGGGGCTCTTTTTCTCTCCTTTATTGGCTAGCTGGTATTATTCCCCCCTTCCATCTCTCCTTCCCCTGGGTGTCACTGGGACCTCACTCTGCCCTCCACAATGGGGGCCTTGTCAGGGGCCAGCTCCCTGGGACCAGCACTCCCTTCCTCTGTGGTCATTAGGATTCAGGGACCCAAGGAGCATAACAGGGGCCAAGATCTGGCTCCTGCTGGCCTGCACAAGGCATCCATGGTAACCACAACTGGAAACAACTAGTTACAGTTAACCATCATGTGTTGACTCAATATGAGGGTTAGTTAGTTCAAGCCTCAGTTGGCTGATGGCACGTTTAAGCATGAGTTGGCTAGCTATGATGGCTCGTTCAAGTAAGAGTTGGCTAGCTGACACCTTGTTCAAGTCTGTGTTGGCTAAGTATGGTGGATAGTACAAGGCTGATTACTCGACCTGAAGGGGCTTAATTCATAGCATCTAGTAGAGGTCCTGAATTTTAAGTTTAATTGTTAAAAGAGCACTTTTCTGATAGCTTCAACTAGCTGTTGCTAAGGCTACCGCTGCGTCGACGTCTCTTCCGTCTTTCCGGATAAGTTCGTAAAAGTCCTCTTCAAAACTCACATGTGTAAGGAAAAGGTTAGTGAATTCAACACTCCATTGAAATGTATTGACAACTGGAATAATTGAATACTTGAAATTAGATGGAGTGTTGAATTCACTAACTTTTTCCTTACACTTTTTCCTTACAAGTGCTCTTTTAAATAAACTCCTGGTGTACTTCCAAACTTTAAAAAGCCTCGTTTTTTGAGTACAGACCATATATGTACTACTACAGAAGTTGGGTAACAATCCATGCATTATTAGTGGGGTAATTTACGAGATATACACAGTGTACCGGACACTCCAATACTAAGCCATTCGGCTGATACCCCTAAACTTGATAAATATTGACCGTCGCTAAAAATGCATCTGAGGGGGTATTTGGCTGGATTATTGGTGGAAATTACCTCAGGGTGAATTTTACTCTGAACCATCACTTTAACTGTGGTCCTGTATCTGCCTAAAAATGTATGAGTAAGTAAAATATACTAACGGCTCACTTCTGTTTACTTCTCGCTTACACAATGAACCTCTCTCTCTCTCTCTCTCTCTCTCTCTCTCTCTCTCTCTCTCTCTCTCTCTCTCTCTCTCTCTCTCTCTCTCTCTCTCTCTCTCTCTCTCTCTCTCTCTCTCTCTCTCTCTCTCTCTCTCTCTATTGCTAAAGAGTAGTTCTTAAGAGGGAGATCAAGGAGAGAGAGAGAGTGAGGAAGAGTGAGAATAATGAGAGGAAGAGGAAGGGAGAGAATAAGGAGAGGAAGAAAGGGGAGGGGGATCATTCCTTCTGAAACTGGGTGGAGTTTCCTTGGGAACGGGTCAAGACCACACACACACACACACACACACACACACACCGTGTGTGTATATACTGTATATATGTGTGTAATATATATCAAATATATATCAATAATATATATCAAAAATATATTATAATAATATATATTATATATATATTATTGTGTGTGTGTGCGCAGGGGGAGGAGCTGGTAGGCATGATGTCATCCATCCCTTGTTGGGGGGGCGATCAGGATGTGACGTGCATTCTAGAATTAGGTAACCAAGCTTCTTGTAACAATGCAACAGGCAAAGCTCGAAATGGAAAGGATTGAACCCTCCAATACGCCCAGTGACCTGGGGAAGGGGTCAAAAGGTTACAGGAATGGGATTTAACCAAGCACCTAACCTGTAGGCATCCTTGAGACATCATTTGCCTGAATACTTAATGACATGTATCCGCATTCACTTGAGCCTCTCTGTATAAAAGTACCAGCTAAATCATCAAATCCAAAATGCAGTCCTCTGAAGAGCAGAAGAATACCTTATTATTCATGTAACAATCTACATAGGCAGGCTCAAGGCCAGAGGAGCAGGGCAATGGAGGACTGTCACAGCACATTCCCATAAACAGCACAGAGGATGTCATGGAAAAGTACCAACAGATAGGACGGGAATGTGCGAAGATCGTCTCAAAGAGGTACAAACAAATCAGGCTGTGTATACATGTAACGAGTTCACATGGTTATTGAATGAATTAAATTTTAATTGTAGATATAGCATTTATATAATAATAACTGCATAGTTATCAATTAAATTATTCAAAAATACTATAGAAAATACTGTGTTTAATTATGGATGAATAGGACATCAGGCTTTAATGGAACAAACCAACCCATGGAACAATCCAACATACTGATTCCAGTGGCTTCAGAGTACAGTAGGCGGTACTTTTCACAGCCCAGTCAAAGACTGTACAATTAACGGATTTCATTTACTCAAATAATACCCTTTTCTGGAAATGGGTGCGTCTATTTCCTATGGGATCACAGTACAATTTGTGACAAAGAGCCTTCTTGTCATAGATATAGACAAAGATAAATGAAATACTGTATAATGAGTCCTATTTGTTACACCATATACCTGGCATCACAATGTGATTCCAAGCCTTTTATTGAGTCTCAATAAAGGCTGTCACCCAATTCATTCTTAACATGTTGATTTCCACGAAGGTCACTTTTCATAATTCTTGGCTCTTATGACCTTGTGATGTATTGATTAGATTTTGTTTAGCAAGCAAAACAAACTACAGTTGTGACATCTTAAAAGACTTGATGTGTCACCGTCATGAATGAATACCAGTGTCTTCAAACTCGGAGGCCCTTAAGTTTGTGGAAGAGATATTTGACATCAGGCTACATGTTCGGAACCAGGCTTTCACAGGTGAATCCTTTCAACTTTATTTCCCAAACTTCGACAAACATATCTAAAACAACATTTTAGAAAGAAGAAGAAATTCGACGCAGTTGCATTGCCTTGATGTTTCGCATCTATTGGGAACGTTTGCTATGATCAGATACGTGCCATCAGTTTTGGAATGCATGGCAGCGATTGCAGAATTATTCTCTCACAACACGGAGATTGAAAACATTAGATTTCTTTGTCTTTCACCAGAATATCTGCCAGAACAGGTTTCTGGTGGTGAATGTCCAGTGGTGGCGTTAGACTCACCTTGTCCAGGATGAAGGTGTTGAGGTAAGGCATGTAGCCCTGGTTCGAGACAGGGCCTTCGTCGTCATCTTTGAAGTGTTCCTCCAGAGCTACAGGGTCGTGCGGGATCTTCATCAATGTGCACAGGTTATACGAGAGCACCTGTCGATGAGGAGAAAGACCAATGTGACACTTCCAGTAGGAAGTAAAATGAGATTGGGTTTGTAATTAAATAGACCCATGATGTAAATTCATTTGTCGACGAAGGTTTCTTTTACACAGCTAGTGTATTAGTCCTGTTTGTTGTTGGCGACAATCAAGTAAACACAGCCTCGGCCTACTGACGATGTTCTTTGAGAATAGCACCCTCTAACAACAGTTATAGCCAACTAAACTTTTAACAATTTTGGCATAAAATTGATACCACGATGAAAAGCCAATTTGGTACAACAAAAACATTTAAATCCGTAAAATGTATTTGTGTGTTCCCATTCCTGGATAACTCAAGCAAACAACTGACTTAGGAGACATCCTAAATAGATCGTAACGGATTGAAAACCATACCTTGAGTTGTGATTTGGATACCTTGCCACTTTTATCTACGTCCAAGGCGGAAAATGCGTGCCATATTGACTTTAAAAGTTCGGCTCTCAGGGCCATGGCGATAACTGTCCCTCTAGAACCACTACGACGATCACTGAGCGGCTGTGCGCGGCGGTCCAGTTTCCTCCACTCAGTCAGCGACGGCCACGTGACGAGCTGTCATACACTTGAGGTTCGTGTGTTGCAGCCTATGGACAGAGCACCACTCAGCGACATAAATCCAAACGTAATGCAAACGTGACAGTTTGTACTTCCCTGTTTTCCCACGATGTCTAAGATAATAGTATAACCATGGGCGTTGCTACCATTGCTGTTTAATGACATTAGAATGTCCTAGTTTGAAAAGTTTGAGCACGAAGAATGGCAGAATCCACACAAGATTGTCACCTTGATTAATATGACAGAATCTTAGATGGAGAGGACTCCCTCTTTAGGTTTAACACGTGTACTGCATGCAGTGCATATTGGCTGATTGTGTATATGAACGCATTGGTTTTGTTTTTCTTTTGAAGTTTGAAAACTATTGGCCTTCAGTGGCAGCACTAAATAAGGAACCTTTTTTCGACATTTGCTTGGGAGGAAATGGTACACAAGCAGACTAAAAACCTGATTAATCTGAGATGTTTTACTTGCTTACTACTTACTACTTAGTACTTGCTTAATTGGGATTGGCGATGTCAGGCAAACACAATTAGCCACTCAAAGCAGAACCACAAAATGTAGTCTTGATGAGAATTTATTCAAATGAACCAGTTACAGGTTAACAAGATTATGTTAGCATTTACAGAAACAAAACCAACAAAACAAAAAACCAAGAGCAAAGTGTGAAACCAGCCCTGTGGAAACAAAGTGATTTGAACATGAAAGAACCTCGGTGAACAGGGAGAAGATTGATCTAATGCTACAGGCAGGGTTGGCAGCTCACAGGAACAAGAAAGCACTCTGTACCAGTTCTTACAGACACAAGGAAAACACAGGTAGGTCACCAGATAAGAACTGATTATGGAAAGGAAATTAATTCCCGCTACTACAAAGTAAGAGCCAAATGATCTCAAAGAATCCAATGTGACCCTGCCTCAGCGAACAAACAACACATCAATAGCAGCAGGTTCCCTTCCATCTTGTTTTTGCGTGGTCCACTCGTCACCAACAAAGTGCTCTTATTTTATGCTTCATCCAAGCAGACGCCATTCGACAGGCAGTAAGGTGCTCACGGCCACGGGCAAGTACATTCACAATGAAGAGAGCTTCATACGTCACTGACTGGCTGCCAGCTCAAGTCTTTTTTTTGCAGGAAGTCCATGTAGAATGGTGCCTGGCATCTGTTGAACCTTGTGTGGAACAGTGTAGATATAGTAGCTACCTAGACAAGAACCTCATTTTCCAGGAGTAGGTTGGTGACGATGCCCAAACCATGTTTAGAAGATCGTTAACAGAAATAAGATGAGCCTAGCCCCGACAGGAACACAGCAAGGCACAGTACTCGCTGAAGCTTCTACAGCCCAACACTGGTACGGGTTTCCAGCGGTCTTTATTTGGCTGAAAAACATATTTCCATTTGTCTGCTGGGAAGGTGGTGGAGGGGGGTTTCATGATCCCCTATGTTTTGGAAGCCAATTTGAAGTGGTGGAGGTACTCAGTAGATGGTCAGGCTGACAGAACGATTCATCTTCTTGCCAACCAGCCTGGAGGTTCTGGGATTGGCTTGGAGAGTGGAGCGGGTCAGGACACGGTCTGTGGAGAGAACCTTCTCCTCTGCTGCTGCTTTTGCCATCTGGGCCTTCTTCAGTTCTCTGAGGAAAAGAACAGTGTTAAGACGCAACCTTATTAATGCCTGAAGTTTTTTCGGCGTTATCAAAGTCTTTGGATGAATGCTGGATGTGGGGTAAGTGTAGTTCTGATAAATTCTAATCGGCTGTGTAGCAGTGAATTTACTTTTGGAGCAGGGCGTTCTTGAACCTCTCTGCGTTGAGCTCCACCCGAAGTTGATCTGCACTCATTCTGGCTGCGGTGAGGAGCACAGGGTGCTTGATGAGGTCAGAAGTTGACGGTCTCCTGGCAGGGTTAGGATGGATCATCAGCTGAAAGAGGAACAGATAAGGTTCAGCTTTTAAAAAAAACGGTACTAAGCAGCAGGAAACCATGCATTAGAACCTAGCTCCACCCACACCAAATGTCAACCAGAGATGACGCAGACTGCAGCATGGACAATTACTTGAGTGAACTCTGATACCAGTACATTAAATAGGTACAATATGTAACTTTTATGCATTAAAACATCTAAAAACAGACTGTTTTTAGATGTTTAAGCTGTACATTTTGTTGAGTTGTGCACTTTATCCCAGTTGTTTCTAACAATGTTGAAACCCAGAGAAACACATTGTATTCATGGTAACGGTCATGACATTTGGTTGCAGGTCAGCAACAGCAACAGTTATTTGATTGATTGATTGCATGTAAGAACCCAGGTTAATAGTTCATATGTTATAGATGTAAATCAGCCATGATTTTTGTTCAACTCTGACGTGGCTGGCAGTTGGCGATCAATCGTATTTGAAACAAATGTTTAGCAGCTCCAAGCGCTGATTCTTTGATTGGTGCGACCCAGATAAGTACATACATATTGCCCTGGCTAGATAGCCTTCTCCAATAGTGCTCAAGAACAACAAATCCACAAGTTTAGGGTTAGGTCAATGGCACTCAATGTTTTATAACTGCCTAATGTTGCAACACACCTACACGGCGAGAGGGGTGAAGCCTTGAATCAGCAGGTAGGGCTGAGGTCTCTACTAGCCCCAAATGTTTCCCTGTACTCCACATGAACCATGAGGGACCACAGGAGAAATATGCCAAAGTGACGCTGGGCATGAAATTTTACTTTGCAAAACCTTGATCCAATGTTTTGCGATTGTAGACAACAACGAATAAAGAAAAACATGTTTTAATCCACTGTGTATCCTAACTGTTTTCATCCACAGTGGATAAAAACATGGTTTTCATGACACCTGACCGATTACTAATTTCAAACATCCGATACAACATCGGAAAGTAATTACATCCCCAGCGATTCACTATTGCATCAGAATGTGATTCTATAGCACAATGCATCTTCATTCATGTTTCATACTGAGCACAGGCACATATGGGGCTAGGCATCTACATTGAGGTTTGAACCCAGAATCATTGTGGGGAGGGAGTAGACCACTACAGCCTTCCCCCCCAACAGTAGAAGGACATTAGAGTGTGGGTAAGTTCAAATACAATAATGAATTCAGCATACAGATTTACTTGGGAGTATTCAGTTACATTTTCCCATCTCCCCTCATGGGAAATGAGTGGAGGATAGTTTGGATGATGACCTAGGTACCTTGAGGAGGTCAAGGAACTCTGGAGCGAGCACTTGGGGAATTGCAGGCAGTTTCCCCTGGCGGATCTCGTGCCACTTGTCTCCATTGGTGGGAAGGGGCTCTGTCCCTGAGGCACTGAGCACAGTCAGAGCCAGCGCAAAGATGTCTGCCTTTGTCAGGTTACTGTAGTCCTGTGGAAGGAAAACACAGGGTGATGAGATACACATAAAACCATGTACTGTGTTAGAGACATTATAGTTACATGAAGCAGAGCTACGTTGAAGGGCAGAACATTTTACCTCTTGGAGAATTTCATTGGCTAGGTATCTGCTGTCCCCTTCCTCTACTTGAGGATTGTTCACCCTAGTCACATGACCAAGGTCACCTATTTTGTAGACTACACTGGTGGTCATGGAATCGTTGTCATCATCCTCGTCACACTCATCCACGCTGGGAACAGACTTTCGTGCGATGAAGATGTTGCCTGGGAGAACACAATGCAAGAGGTTAACAAGGTTGTTATGGATGTTCTAGTATATTTACATGTCAACAATCTATCCTCCTCTAGGTGCTTCTGGTAGACTGCATTGCTGCCTAACCATCCCCTAACCACCTATTGATAAAAATACAGAAATAATTACATTTGTTTTGTTTTTATTAACCAATTAACTTTTACTTGAACATTTTGTAGGGACAAAAACAATGCTATATAATATTCCACTTGACAGTCACTATAAATCAAATGTATGCATGTACAATAACATATGTGTATAATGTCCAAGGATAGGTGGGAATGCTTTACCAGATATTCATTTGGCAAAAAAACATACTAATGAGGAGGAGCCCATCTTGCTCAAGGATTACAGGGGATTATGAGGATCAAACCCAGATCAAATTGTCTGGGTGTCATTAAGTGTTATGCTTAAGACCTTAAGCATAACATCTAACTTCACTAGACCCCCAGCCACCCCCCAAAACAACAACCACTTGCTGTGTTGATATGGTTAGGCACTCACTTGGCTTGATGTCCATGTGTACCAGTGACGTGGAGTGGATGTACTTGAGGCCCCGGGTGACCTGGAGAAGCAAGTCTTTGAGCTCCAGCTCTGTGAGGTAGCACAGCCGCCGGTAGTTCTCAGAGATGACATCAGAAAGGGTGCCTCCATTGCAGTACTCGTTCTGGATGAGCATGTGGTCGTCCTCAGCCCAAGCCGAATAGTAGCGCACCACGTGGGGGTGCTGACCTAGCACGGCATGGGCGTAGACTTCCCGTAGAGCATTCTGCCTGGAGAGCAGCAGTGGAGAAGGTGGAGGCAATGGTCAATCACAGGACTTAAGAGTCTGGGTTCAAGGACCACAACCTGGATGTACGTTTCTGGGTTCAAATTGTAAACTGTACTTGTAGAGAACCTTCAAAAACTAAGTTTATAAAGTAGTTCATGAACAATAAAATTAATTATTCAAAATACCACTGCTAATCCAATCAATTAATCAATAGAGGCAAGGACAGGTCTTAATGGGGCAGAGGTAGTACATCAATCAATGAATACAAAAAGGTTAACATAGGTTCAACCTACTCGTCTACAGATCCAGCCAGAGGTTTCTTGGACCTCTTGATGGCGTAGATGCAGCCGTCTAGTCTCTTCACGCACTTGAAGACAGCGCCAAACTCCCCGCAGCCAATCTTCTCCAGCTCGTGGAACTCAAAGGTATAGCGAGACATCATGTTGCTCTCCATCATGGTGATCCTCTGAGGATGACCAAGACATGGTTAGACTCATTTACATAGGAGGCATGACAGGCAGACAAAAATCTTGACATTACAAAAACTAAATGTTGAGATGAATCTGATTAGATTAATCAAGTCAGTCATGTAAGCATTACACTAGTTAAAGTGTCGATGCTTAGATGACTCGTTGAATTCTGAATAAAATTCAACTTATTGTAAGAAAATAATATCTTCAACTATCAACATGCATGATGAACTATATGTCAAATAACATTCATTATCTCTACTGTATAAAAAAACAAAACAACACAAATATACCAATACATGCTGATGTAATGCACTACCAACACTGATTTAACATCAACCACTTAATGGTTTCACCTGTGATACACTCTGCAGATGCACAGCAGGAATGAAAAACTGCCCAAAAAATATTTAATTCACTGTCCTAATCTCAGTAACGCTTGTCATGTAGGCACATAACAAGCATTTCCACCAATTGCCACATATCAAAAGTCAGTTTTAATCAATTTTATACAATCAATGTGCATTGCACCCACACAGTAGCTCTGCTAGTCATACTGACCTGCTTTAAACTGTTGTGGAGATAGCAGGATACACTTCTAAACAGTTAGTTAGTTTTAGTGTAACCGTCAGTGTGTCCCCAGCTGAATTACATTTTTAGTTGGGCTATTGTTTACATTGCATTGTTTACATAGCAGTTTACAACACTACACCCAGGGGACTCCCTGGGTGTATTGTTGTAATGTGTGTTGTAGTGTTGTAAGTGCCTCAAAGCACTCGGGGGGCTCTTTCATCCCATCAGCTATCAGACTCTACAACACCTCAACCACCCGCTCCCAACGTCTCGAAAGCTCCAACACCTCCTGATAATGGACTAAACACCACACCCCACACCTCAGGACTGCTGCCTAAACTGTTGTTATTTATGCCTTCCTACATGTTCGTAGTTTACCTGTGAAATCCTGTACTTTTGCACATCAACTTGCACAATTTATATCTGCACATCCATTTCTATATTTACACCTCAGTCAGACTCATCAACCAATTGCACTGTTCATCTTCAATAGGATGATTACTATGTATGTATATAGGTTTTCATTTTTTTCATTTGATCTGATTCTAAGCTTTCATATAATTTTATCTTAATTTAGGTGAATCTATTTATTGTTTATACTCTGGTCTTTTAGTGCACTCCTTTATCCCTCTATACTGCTGGTCAATGTGAATATCTCCTAAGGGGGATAAATAAAGGAATATCTTATCCACCGCTGAGATATGGGCGTTCCAATTAAAAAATAACATAAGTACAATAGGCATCAACAGTTGTACACTGCAAATACCTCGTAATTTCACAATAACGGAGCTCATAACCAGTCACTGGAGCAAAAAGTTACCTTAGATGGAGGAACAATCTCATCCTCCCCTTCACAGTCGCTGGCCTCCATATCCTCCCCACAGGAGCTGGAGTAAGAAAAACGTCCATTGTTACACATTCTGACCAGCAGAGGACAGCACGATCCGGTTTCACAAGCACATGGCAGAATTTACAAATAACCATGAGGTCTTGGTTTCAGGCCCAACCCCTTTCACTCCGATTCAATTTAGTCAATTGCCTATTAACGATTCTGGTTTCAACCACAATGGGTTTCAATCGGTGTACATCAAGAGAAAGGTCTAGGTGTTAAGATTACACAGGAAAAACGAGTTATTGTTAAAACCATGGAAAGGTTTTGTGAATGTAGGTAACAATCTAGCTAGTCTCATTCACCTCTGCAAAAACAAACTTTGAGTTAAAGACTTCAGTCGATTAAGTATGTAATTTTGGTAAGTGCACCTGCTTGGTTAAGGTGACATGTTTTAATTAATGGTGTAATTTGAGCGTGTATGAGACATACTCGTTCCAGTGTGCTCTCTTTCTGTTGTTTCTCTGCTGCGTAGCCGACTGGATGAGAAGTGAGTCAGGGGTGAATGGGTTAAAGTTGACCAGTGGCGTCTGGCATGTCCTGCCACCACCGTCTGTGAGCGCCTTCCCAGCCTGCTCAACAGTCTTGAACAGGGCCACCCTCCTGCTGGACGGGCCCACACTGGAGCCACGGGCTCTGGACAACAGGCTCTGGAGGAGAAAACAAACATGGACGTTTGAAAAAATAATCATTAAAAAACAAAAATCAGGGTTTAATGTTGACAGAATACCATTTCAACTGATGAGGCTAGACCCGCTCATAGCAATAAGTAGTGTAAATATTTGTCCAGAGAATGGAAATTGTATGCATACATTTTTTTAACGGGGGTCTGATATAAATGGGATGACATGCCCAGACACAAAACCTCTGACTTCAACATTATGCAATTGTAGTGTAGAGGATCACAAAAGTAGGTCAATGGGTAGATTGGCACATTCGTCGAAAACTAACAATTAATCTTATCAGACGTATTTGGCATTTGTTAAACTAAAAGCAGCATTATCAGTTTAAATGGACCCCATGGCATGAGCAACGTTAAATATAAAGGGGGTAATTGACATTTAATAGGCAATGAAACATTGCACAACCAGCAAACTGATAACTTGGTTTCGAATACAACATATCTTCAAACTACAAGTCTTTAAATTCAGTTTAGTGTTACGATATACAAACCTTTGGCGTGTGTGGAGTATCGAATAGTCGAAGTTTTCTGAAAGTTTTGTGCGGTGGTGTGTCGGGACAATCCGGGATCGGTGAGCTGGAGGCTTCGCCGTCGTCTTGGACGAAGGAGGGCTCCGGCGATCCGCTGTACAAACGAGAGCTTTTCCGTGGAGAGGGCGAGCAATTCGCAAAAATAACGCTTCTTGGGGAACGTAACGACGGCGAACCAAATCCCTCTTCGTCCCAAAGTCCCACATCGTCTTCCCCTGTACGACTCGAGGGACTTCCCCCCAGCCGCTTCTCCACAGTTTCTCGACGCACATGCATCGGGGAATCCAGCTCGGTAAAGCCCGACTCCGCTCCGGTGCTGTTATTAACGTCCTCGATAGCGTCCTCCTCCCCGTCGCTAGATGTAAATTGCAGCTTTTGGCAAATGGGTCGTACCTTCGGGGATGGTGTCCCATGCCGATGGCAACTGTAACTCGACATTTTTTTAATTAAAGCCCGACCTCAACGACGCAAAAATGTCGCGGGTGAGCCGTCTTTCTGGCAACGTAATTTTACGTTACTTTCAAAAAAATCTAGCTCGCTAACGTATACTTACGTTGTGGTTAAGAAACTATTTAACAAATCTCACAGGAACCAGTTTAAACTTTGAACTAAAACTTCGCCAACATGTTAAAAAAAATCTAGCTTGTTTGCTAATAAAAACACGCCCATTCAACTGGACACGACACGAACCTGTGTTCTCCGCTCCAAAAACTTCTAGGAAAAAGTAACTCGGAATTCTTGTCGTGCGTTACAAGCCGACGCGGACACACACTAGAAGCAGTGAAGCCACTTCTCATTTAACGCCGTATTTCCACAAGAAATATGTAGCTATGTTTACTAAACCGATTGAATGATACTGGTACTTCCTACAACGCGCGTGGCAAAAGACTTCCCGCGACCGTTTGTCACGTGTTTTCTCGCAGCCAATAGGAGTAGGCCTTGAAAGTTTAAAAGATAGGCGTTCCACGAGAGTTTATAACGTACTACGTCACCGATGATGGGCTAGTCAATGTGGCGCGAACAAAAGCTGTGGATCTTTGTGATCTGCTCACAGAAAAACAATTACATTAGCCACATACAATAGGTCACACCACGATCAAAGAAATGAGTTAAGTGATGTTAAAAACACTAACACCTACTCTATTCCAACTCAATACCGAAATACTATGGCAAACTATGTCGCTGACACGCATTGTACCGGACACGGCACATAAGAATGAGTTTCATTAAACAAACAAGTCACACAATATTGTTTTTGTTTAATTAGAAATAGCATTACCTGTACATTGCAGTGTGCATTATGCACCATAAACATTAGAAAGCATCGCTCCCTTCTCCAAAGTTTGGATAAAGGAACAAAATGGCAAAACACAACAGCAGTTATCAAAAAAAACTGTACACATAAAAGCTAAGCTGTGGAAAAAAACTTTGAGGAAGACTTTATTTCTTTCTAGTCCATTTCAGAAGGGTTTTGTGGTATCCTAATCATAAAGTTCTTAATGTTGGGGTCAATCGTCCAGGCCAGGTGACTCTCCCTGCTGTATACGAGATGCTATTCTGATGGCTTCCTCCAGAGAGGGCTGGTCACTCAGCTGACAAAAGAACACAAAGCAAACACTCATTTAGTAGGATGAAAATAACCATGGTTAACCATTGTGTCAATCAGCAGGGCAGTTTTCAGCCCCATTTAATGTCATGTGACTGCTAAAATCAGCCTCCATGTGATCAACTGTGAGTTAATCCATTTGCTTTTCACAGGGATAAAGCCACCTCTCTTGGTGTGCAAATTGATACTAGGTTTGACTGACAATGACAAAGTACTCATAAAAGGCATTGTATGAGGATTTCCATGGCATAGAAGGGGGGGAGGGCAGGCGTGTGACCCTTTGTGGTTGTGACTTGGTGGAGTGTATAGTATTTGGTGGCATCTAGCTGAACAGACTTGTCAGAAATTTATGTTTTAATTTAAAAAACAGTTCAGATCATGATTCTGATTGATTGGCTCAAAGGCTAAAAGTACATTTTTAGCATTAATGCGCTACTGGCAAAGAATGCTAGCCTTTGGCAACTATTTTGTGGTTCTTTCTTGAGGAACTATATAGTTTGTCAGAATAATACATATTTTTTAGATTTTCATGTTGCCATGTTTATTTTGTGAAATCTAATATGGTATTCTTTAGTAGCCGGTTTAGTAACCTTTTTAGAAAAGCAATAAGTCTGGAGTCTGATTGCAGTTATTCTCAAACAGCTATGGGGCATTGCGGAGCAGATCACTGTATAGCATTTGTATCAAAGTGCCTTGAGACACGTTTCCTGGTGCAAAGTATAATCTCATCACTGATAGTAATATTGATCGCGTCATGATGACAGCTATTAATCACAATGCTTTGGATATTTTTCAGGGAGTGAAACATAAATCAACTCAACTCTAAATATATGGTAAAGAGGCTCATTGGTGGTGAAATGAAGATGGTGACATTAAGATGGATTATATGGCAGCCCTAACACTGGGTTGTGTCTTCACCGTACAACCTTTTGTCAACATCACAGAGTTAACGACCAACCAGAGGCGATGAGGTGAGGTCTCCATACACCCTCCACCCACACCTCCCCACAGACCACTGAGTAAACACCTGGCATGTTACTAACAGCTTTAACTGGGCATGGATGGCTGGAGCAGGATTATCAAGTGTGGGCCTCTTGGATCTCTACACCCTTTTATACGCCTAATTAACTAAATCCTAAAGTTCAACAGTTAACCTTAAGTGAAAAACAAATATGTTATTCATACTTAATAAGCTTCCTTAATGAAGTCCCCCTCACAACTAGTTCAAATTAATCCCGACCATACCTAATTAACCGAATAGCTAATTAATCAGGTATTCACAGAGTATCTGGATACCCATTGTTTCTTTAGGGTTTAGGCATTATTATTTTTGATTTTGAGTGCCCATGTCATAGTGCACTGGTCTAAAGTTTAGAAATGAGAAAATAACCATATAATGCCGCCCATAGGGGGCGCTATAAGACGTGGTCAAATCAGCCCTGCTGCTCAGAATCATTATTATTTCTGAGACTAGCGTACAGGCCTTATTTTACATGCTGAACATGTTATCCTCTTGGATACATAACATCCATCTGGATAGATTTCTCTGTACAGTGCAAGTTTCTTCTACATAACCACTGGCCGGATGACACAGGGTTCTGATGCACATGATCTATGGACTTGTCTAATCAACATTTTCAAAGAGATTTTTGATTGCTATAAAAATAGCAGTTATGACCAATAAAAAATATGCAAATTAGCCAACATTATTCTATAAACCACAAGTTTGCTTCAGAAACTTGCCAGGCACATGGAGGACACACTCTTTGATTGTGTATCAAATTTGGTGTTGATATCTCATTCCATGTCATAACAGTGTCAATTAAAGTATTTCCTCTTTGCGTAATGCACCACTTTGCCTATAGAGGGTGCAAAACAAAACACATAAACAACAGCAGCAATTAAACCAGTGTGTGTGTGTGTGTGTGTGTGTGTGTGTGTGTGTGTGTGTGTGTGTGTGTGTGTGTGTGTGTGTGTGTGTGTGTGTGTGTGTGTGTGTGTGTGTGTTGGGAGCTGTGCCCCTGTGAACTATGTGTGAAGGTGGTGGCTGGTGTCAGCAGTGCGGGGGCTGTGAAGACCTCTCATGTCCTAGTTAGGAATTCACAGAGTGAATACCTATCATTTCTTTAGGGTACAGCTATTATTATAATCTTTAAATTGGAGCGCCCATATCTCCATATTGCATGGGTAAAACTTTTTGAAATTTGGTCATCAAATAGAAAAAATATGGGACGATATTGTCCACAGGGGGCGCTATAATTCGTGGTCAAATTCAAACCACCCCGCATCCCAGAATCCTTAAAGGAAAATGCCACCGTTTGTCCATACTGAACTACGTTCTTCCCTGATCTTAGATGAGTTGATACATACCTCTCTCACTTTCGTGCGTGCACTCGATCGCTCTGGCGCGCAGCGCTACTTCGATAGCATGTAGCTTAGCCCAGTATATTCCTTAGGATCCAAACGGGGGTGAAGTTAGAAGCAACCAAGCACTTCCACGTTTTCCCTATTTAAATACGGTTACATGAGTAGTTACACGACCCAAGTATGGTTACACAAAATGAAATGGCGAAATAACACCTGGGAGCACTTCGACTTTGGTTCAGTAATATCATCACTCCTAAAAGATCCTCTCCCCCTCCCCCTGTTACCTCCGTCAACAGAACCAACGTGACCTGCACACTGTCGCCTGCACTACCTGTAGTAGTAGAAGTAAAAAGTCACGTTGGTTCTATTAACGGAAGTCAATTTTAGGAGTGATGATATTAGTGTGCCAAAGTCGAAGTGCTCCCAGGTGTTATTTCGCCATACATTATAGTTATCCATTTTTATCCGCCATGTTTCATTTTGTGTAACCATACTTGGGTTGTGTAACTACTCATGTAAACGTATTTAAATAGGGAAAACGTTGAAGTGCTAAGTTGCTTCTAACTTCACCCCTGTTTGGATCCTAAGGAATATACTGGGCCAAGCTACATGCTATCGAAGTAGCGCTGCGCGCCAGAGCGATCGAGTGCACGCATGAAGGTAAGAGAGGTATGTATCAACTCATCGAAGATCAGGGAAGAACGTAGTTCAGTACGGACAAACGGTGGCATTTTCCTTTAAACTTTCTGAAACTTGGTGTACAGGCCTTATTTTACATGCTGAACATTTTATCCTCCAACTGTCCACATGTCGAACCCCACAAATGTATGACAAATGTGCTGATTGTAAGTGGCTTTGGACAAAAGCGTCTGCTAAATGCTCTAAAAAACAACAACTGTAAATGCTAGTACTTTGTCTTTGCATAATGCACCACTTCAGCTTCAGAGGGTGCAAAATGACACATAAATGCCAACAGCTAATAAACTGTTGTCTGTGTGGGTTGTGAGAACATGTCGATGTTTGTGTTTCTGTGTCTGTGTCTGCCTCTGTGTCTGTGAATGGGTGTGTGTGTGTGCGTGCGTGCGTGCGTGCATGTGTGGCTTTGTGCGTGTGTGTGTGTGTGCGTGCGTGTGTGTGTGCATGTGTGGCTGTGTGTGCATATGTGGCTGTGTCTTTGCCTGTGCATGGATATGCGTGTGCGTTTATGTGTATGTGCGTGCGTAGGTGTCAATGTCTGCATGGAGATGGATGTGTGTGTGTGTGTGTGTGTCTTTGTCTATGTGTTTGTGTGCATGTGTGTCTTCCTGTGTGTTTTGGGGAGTAAGAAAAGCCGTGCCCCCTTGCAGCGGGGAAGAGTGCTGTGCCCACCCCAGTGGTTGGCGCTGTGTAGGCTGTGGATACCTCTCCTGCAGTCCTACTTTATACTCTTATTTCTATTGTCATTCAATTACAGGTTCATTGTTATGGCATTGGAGGAGACCTTTTTTACAATTGATATTGATACATCTCCTGCCGGCGATTCATGTGGAGGCAAAGTCTATTCCCCTAATGAAACACATTCTCTGAGCTGACCTGGACAGCAATGTGAGTGCCATTGGAGGTGGCCAATAGGGTGACAGGGTGAACGTTGTGTTCCTGGCTGTATCCGCCTTCCTCCACGGTTTGAAACGCTGTCATGTCAGGCGTCATGATGGCCACCTGTGAGAGACAGTCAATTCAAGTTCAGGTTGATTTTGCTTTATTATAACTGAAATCACCTAGGAATATAAAATAGCTACAAAGACGTTTTTTGCTCAAGAGTAACATCTGTCCAGACACTTACAAACCTGGACTCAGGTTGTTGTCCATAGACACACACAAGGCATGTTTTTGTTTGAACATATTTCCCTTTAAGAAAACACTTTTGGATGACAGTCAGATTAATGTGAAAGATGGTGCCATGCATGAGTAGGGTTTAGTATACCTATTCTAAATCATGCTTTAGTTAATTGTAAGGATTCTAACACATTGTATCTGTAAACATTCCTCTAGAAATCAAAAGTCTACGGAACCAGAGAAACAATTCCAGGTATATGGTGGTTTCATTGGGATGGGCTATTGTCACTGTGTTATGAGTAGCCCACTAGAAGTACATAGTTAATTTAAGGCAATAATAACAGTGATTGCGGTCTTGATTGCGCCTTGATTGCCGAGCAGTACTTTTCCACTGCTATGCAGGGTTGCTGGGTTGAATGTTTTCCACCCAGTTGGGTTACATTTGATCATGTTGGGCTAGAAATAAAATAGCACTGGGCAGGTACACACAACTTGGGCTGGTTTTAAAATAACCCATTCATCCACCATGACTTGCTACATATTCATAGTTTATCACCACTTATACCAAGTCACCTGACTCCCCAAAGTCTTTCTGGCAGAAGACTTTGAAGACAAACCTCCGCTGGTTGCTTTCTGACAAGACTTGACATGTGACAACAATGGAACGAACAACAGCTAACAACCAAAGCTAAAGTTTTTCAAATTCTAAATCGGTCAGGCAGGTCTTTGGTGAAAGCTTGTTCAACCGTAAACTCTGCAAAGTACAGCTGGAACTAAAATGTTGCCAAGCTCAGGCATTATACCCAATACATGAAGTCAAAGAGGCAACTACTCTGATTGGCTCTTTAGCAGCATAACGTGCCTTAACTTCAAGGTGTAAATAATGTGTAATTGGAGTTTAATTATTACTTGCACATTACAAGCATATGATCAGTTTCTGTGTTTGTCTAATGCCTTTCAAAAGCAAGAAAGTAGCCTGCAGCAGCGCAGTACAATGTACCATCTAGTGGTGTCCTGGTGTCACAACAACTAAACACGGTGAAACAGCTCAAAATGGCTGTGGCAGTCAAAGGTCGTTCAATGGCTCCGGCGCTTTTAGTGTTAAACTAAATCCAGAGCCTGTTGTCGGACAAACAGGGACCGAAGCTGAATCATCCCCAACCAAGACATGCCACAGCAAAGGGCCAAAAACCTAAGAGATCAACAACCAACTACCCACATGATTAATAGGTACAAAGTATACTACCCAGGTCAGCAGGAGGAAACCCACACTAAGGTACACACAGAGTCCCTAGCTTAAATAGCAACCACCACGAGGAATACTCAGTCAAAATCCACAAACCACCAGTTTTCTCCTTTCGGCTACAGGGCAAGACCATTAAGGAATACTGTATACTAGCAACTACTTGTATACTAGCAATGGTTAATCTAGCAAATGAAATGATTGAAACTTGTTCTGTTGATTTTCTTACTGTATTAGCAGCAATTAAATGTTTCACCTTCTTATGACAAATGTACTCTTTGTAAGTCGCTTTGGATAAAAGTGTCTGCTAACTGCCCTAAATGTAGCTTGGGTTGATGATGTTTTACAGCAAAGAGCATGCAGTTTTCACTGCAGGGCCATCTGTAGTCCTGGATGGGACAGTCACCTTTCACGGCCTTTACTCAAACCAATGGGTTGTAATGCAGCATTCATCCATGTTATGCCTACCCACAGGGTTAGTAGTGAAGACCCCATCAACAGGATAACCTCGCCATCTACCAATTGTGATTGCAATAACACATTTGGGATGCATGGTTATGTTTTGGTCAGTTCAAATTGCAGAGTTGAATGCTGTACTAAGTGTACAATCTTAAGATCTCAGTGTAGCCTGTCCCACTTCATCAACCAACAGAAACACATGTTTTTAACATGTTTTCAAGAGTCAAACCTTATCTTTACCTCCCCCTAACCTTGGGGAGTCTCCTATTATGCAATAATAGAAGGAGTGGAAGGAGGCAAGTCAGTGTAGCCCAATGATACAGGATAAGGCTAACTCTATACACAACGCACACATTGTTGTTAGGAACTCTAACAATCGATTGTCATAGCAACATCACCATTAAAGTCACATACCAAGCTGTAATAACAATCAAGCCACAGCCTAGGTATAATCCTACACGTGCACGCATGCGTTTGTTTTCATACATGCATGCCTTCATAAGTCAGTGACCCACTATATATCTATGTAGATATATATCTATATAAATATATATATTATCATTTCTGCGTCCAACTCCTCCAAATAAGCTGTGTTCCCGCGCTGCACTCACAATTCCACAGCAGGAAGGAGGAGGGAAGGAGTTCTTGTAGTACATTTGGCTTGTTGATTATTTACTAGGGTTGGCCGAATGCATAATATCATGCTTCGGATAATAGTTAGGTTTTCAGAATGAGCATTAAAATGTTTGGAGAAAGAAAATTAAATTCATAGGACATATCTTCCCCTTCCTGAATGGGAGCTGGTTGGAGACCACTGCTGCAGAATCACGTTCTGATCAACCCATTGATTTTTCTCTCATAACGTCCCATAGGTTAGCTGAGTGGACCCCAGTGGCTTTCAGATCCATTCATTGGTCCAAGTCTTCGGTAGGCAGGGCTTCAATATTCTGAAGATACTCAGCTTCCATAGTATGAGAGTAGACCAACTTCCAAATATCAAAGCAAATATTTGGTTGGAACGTTGTGCAAGGTTCTGATGAAACTGCAGGACCAGCACTCACACTACTGTTGCTGCCAACAGATCGCCGTAAAAAGGAATCATTATTGCTTATTGCCATTCTATTCATATTATTTCTTTTCCAACCCGTTATTATTAAAAGGTAGAGCTTTTTGGTATCGTTTGGCCTCGTTTAAACATTGAAATAGCTGCTAAATACGCATGTTATTAAAATTAATATTACCCCTCAATCAGATAGTTATACTCAGTGAATATGTACTTAAACTTACAACACAAGTGCATTTTTAGTCACTGATTCTTGTGTAGAGGGACACATTAATGCACTGGATGACAGGAAAGTCAATTTAGCCTTTTGCTGTGTGTCTGCAGTGTAGCAGCTGTCATTGAGTAGAGTGTGAGCGTGTCCATACAGCTCAACACAAGGCAACACAATACTTTCATGCTCAGTCTAGCAGAGGGTCAGACAAGGCTAGACACACCTGTTGTTCAAGCTAGCAAGCAAGTCCCATGTTTTGGGATAGTGTTTTATGGAGGCCAGAATGTAGGGGTGGGATTTGTTCTTTTGGATACTTACTCTAGCTGGTTCCTCCAAATTGCCTACCCTAACTTTAATACATGCTACATATGCGTTACAAAAAACCCATAATATTTTGTTTAGTTACCTGTCCATCTGATCCATCCGTCGTCACCATGGTGACCGAGTGGCCCCCTTGTGTTGACAACTCATGGGCTGGGATGGTGATGGTGGTCCCCTCCTGGGTTACCATGGTGATGGTACCTCCCATAGCTTGTAGGTCAGCTTCAGAGATACTGACCTGATTGCAGAGAGCAGAGAACCAAATGAACATTATCCGATTATTCCGGATAATGTTATAATGATAACATTATTCCGATTTAAGTTAGTAATTTTACCTTCCATAGTTACATCCTTAAGTGAATCTGGGCACAACATATTCTCTACTAAAGAATTAATTATGACATAGATTTCAAGATTGTCAGAATTCTGTTTAATTTGAGAGAATATCGAGACAAATGCAGAATACAACAATGCAGCCTACCTGCTGCTGTGTCCCATCCTCTTGCGTTACCAGGGCAACGTGCTGCTGTCCAAGGATCTCAGTGGTTTCTACGGGGATCTGCTCCGACTCAGAGTCTTCCGCTTCCATCACTGTCGTGTAGGTCACGTTGGGGTCATCGATGGCGTCTAAAAATCAAAAACTTTTAGACAGGCTTTGAAATGTGACTTTACCATTTGACATGCTCAATGTCACGAACCACAAATGTTTTTCATAAAATAAATGACTGTTCCTAAAGAACCAGGACAGCTTATAGACATTTCTGATACCAATCTCTCTCTCTCTCTCTCTGGTGTTGTGTTGAATTGAAATTGAGAGACCCAACATATATTTGTCTGGCTGCTCAGTTTGAGTAAAACATCTTGAGTCAAAGAGACACGGACCTGTGGGGGGTTCGAAGTAGGCCTCCTGCTCCTCCTCGATGGGCTCCGTGTCGTTGTGGGCGGTGCGTTTGTGCATGGCTAAGGTGGAGATCTGCTTGTACGTCTTACCACAGTGGTTACAGTTGTAAGGCTTGCAGGGCGTGTGGACCACATGGTGTTTGTAGAGGCTGGAATACTCTGTGAAACGCTTCTCACAGCCTGGCACCGTGCACACGTACGGCTTCTCCCCTGGATGGAACAACACACCAAGGTGTTGAAGATCCCGCAACGTTTGATGGGGTGATTGGTGATGGCGACCATGGGCAAAGAAACCCCCTGGGAAGACTTGAGCCTCTTTCACACACAGCATAGCAATGCCAGCATAGATGGGCCAAGGGACAGTCCAGCTGATGGTGGTAATGCAACACTTATGGAGGGAGCTCCATTATTTTAGAATTTTCTAAACCAAGTGTCAAGTTTCGAATTCTTTAAAAAAGGAGGCACTTGTTTGTAAACAAAAGAAGCTGTTGATATTGTCAACAATTCACCTGAAACGCCCCCAAATCAAATGTAGTATTATGAATATTATTATTATTATTACCATTATTATTACTAGGTCTTATCCGGCAGGCAAATTGCCGGATCAGATTTCCCAGACTAACGACTAACTAGCCCATGCAGCATACGTTTCTGAACATTGCAAGGAAAGACTGCATGTGTGAAAGAAACCATCGTTTTGTGGGTAAGGTTTTTTATTCCCAGTCGGAATCCAAGATGCGGCATGTTCGATCACAAATAGCTGCAGTCCACTTGCATGCATCCTTGAGTAAAATGTTATCCCCATGGCTACGACCTAATTGGGAAACGTTTTTTGTACCGTCATTGTGTAGG
The DNA here is from genome assembly GCA_036785325.1 of Urophycis tenuis. Lineage (NCBI taxonomy): Eukaryota > Metazoa > Chordata > Actinopteri > Gadiformes > Phycidae > Urophycis > Urophycis tenuis. Next base: position 170,022 of record JAXIVH010000013.1, read on the forward strand.
GTTATGTCAATTGATCCCAGCTTGGGATCAATAAAGTATGTCTATCTATCCATCTAATGAGCGATATTGTATTTTAAATGTGCTTTATGCTACAGGTGTCCTGGAAGCTTAACCCTCTCCCAGACCCTCTCCCTGCCATCAACATCAACCACTGGCAAGATGGAGCTCCACAATCCACCCACACCCTGACAGACTCTCAAATAATCCTACAATAGCCTAGTGAGGACAAGCATACTTTTGCTAACATATCCTTACAATTCAATCATAATGGAGGTTCACACACTTTATAATCCAAAGAGTAAAATAGTGTTGCAAATAGCAGTGTGCAAATGAGGGGGATTCATAAGCCCCTTTCACACATGCAGTCTTTCCCAGCAATGTTCTGGATTATTCCCTGTATGGGGTCATGTGTGAATGGAAACAGGGATCCATATTCCCGGGAAATGTAACTCATAACTCAAATCCTTTCCGGATCACTGCCTGTGCAGCTGTGAATGAAGGCAGTGAAAGTGTCGGTAGAGGCACGTAAAGGGTAACCTCATCGATACATAAGACACTTTGACGTAGAACCAACACAATTCCACTGAGGATGTATTTCAATCTGTGATTCAAATATGTTTATGTTAATGGCCCAATGCTCCTGTTTTCCCAATAATGTCTAAAAACTGGACAGGTTCTGAAGTAAGGGAGCTCCTCTCAGTCTGCAAATTAAACAGCATCTGCTGGACAGTGTCTGGGTCCATAGTCTGCCATTGTCTGGGTCCATAGTCTGCCATTGTCTGGGTCCATAGTCTGCCATTGCTATGCCATGTGGGATTAGTTTTTTTTTTTTTTTTTCCCCCAATACAGAAATGTTGTTGATGGTAGCTGCATGTGTGAATAGTGTAAATCACTAGTGGTTCCTGCAATGTTATCCCAGTAATTTACCAGGAACTATGTGCAGAGGGGGCTTAAAAGTAGGCTCTCACACTTTCGGAGAAAGATGGCATCTCAAACTGTTGGTTGGTTGGTGGTACAACTACACACCGTCATGTTATCGAAAACAACCTATATTTAAGTACAGAAGTGCAAGAAAATGTTGGCTTGTAGTGCTGACTGCTATATAACTGATAGCGATAATCATATATCAATGAATGTAATGCAATTTCCATGTACAGTGTCCATGGTGACTATGGCATAGAAATCTAATAGTGGTAGAGCAAACTAATTTATTCACAAAAAACCCAAACATCCTTGGTGCAATTCAAATGAATGGCATTGCTGCGTTAAATGTAACAGGACCTTTACTTGTAAGCTATGACTAGCTTACAAGTAAACAGTTATAAGTAGTAAATGGTTTTACTATTACAGACTAAATAACTAAATACAATTCATAAATCTATCAAGGCACCTCATCACTTGACACTTGGTTAATCAATGCTGTTGTAGACAGCATCATTTTGGAAGTACCTACTGGAACGTTGCACAACACAGGCCAGTTCAGGCCACCATCGTTGTTGGTAAGGGAGGGGTGAGGGGATTCAGTTTGTTACAATCTGCTACCTCACCACTAATGGCCACCTACAATTTCCACACAGGAACTTTAAAGCTGGCGTAGGCATTTGGAGAACCAGCCAGAGTAAGCTAGAATTTGAACAAATAATTTGCCTACCCTAGCTTTAAAGAGCTACATCTGAATTCACAGTGGCTTTGGATAAAACGGCGTGATATTATGTTTACCTGTGTGGATCCTCATGTGGTTCTTGTAGTTTGTTGCACTTGCAAATGAGCGGCCACAGCTGGGTTCAGAGCAGTAGTACGGCCGTTCTCCCGTGTGAGTTCGGATATGAACCTTCCGGATGTTTGAGGTGGTAAAAGAGCGGCCACACCCATCCACAGGACATTTGAAAGGCTTTTCGCCTTCGGGCAAACAGAGAACAAGAGGGCCAAATCACTTTTTTTTTTTACAACAAATGTTGAATTCTAAACAAATAAAGTATGTCAATAGAAGAAGAATATGCATGGATGCCACTGTGTGGCTACCTGTGTGCGTTCTGGTGTGCTTTTGGAGGTCTCCAGAGGTTTTGAAGGACTTTCTGCAGTTCATCTCTTGACATCGATAAGGCTTCTCCCCAGTGTGTGTGCGGGAGTGACTCTTCAGTCCATACCCTGAACATCACAGAAAAGAACAATCATCAGATCCACAAAGTACTTCACTCAAGTACTCAAGACACCAGTCTTAATCAGGAACCAAGTAGCTTACTACTTTAACTACAACAACCACACAATCAGATAATCTTATGAAGTTAATGTAATTAAATTTTTTTAAGCATTCCTTTCTCTGTTCTGCATTCTTCACTTAATTATTGTGCATAGGAATGCACAATCTAGATATCGCTTTTCGTCATATTATTCTTCTTCACACCAAATTTGTGCAATTAATGGAGGCTAAATGACAACCTTGAAATTTAACTCAAACTCTATTACAAAAGGTCTACTTCTGTATAGTTGTGCCATGCATTTTTTTTTTTTTTTGTAAACTTAATACTTTTTGAGATATTTCGATTAAACATGCAAAAACCTCCCATAGAGATAACATTGAGCCTAGCGTTCCATTGTTACGTTTGACTCCACTAATAGCTTTCCGGCTGTCAACTGGGCGTCATAACTCAGTGGGGACAGCGTGTGTTCCACAACCAGAGGGTTGCTGGTTTGATCCCCACCTCAACTAAATTTATCCCAATGGTTGGGCATTCCTATACAGAAGTATTCCTTACGTGGATTTACATTTTCTGGTCTCTTTGTTATCTGTTCAAACATTTTAGATCCTTTTCTGAACATAAGGTCATAAACAGGCACAGTAATGCAGATGCATAACATAAGAATACAGTAATAAATAAATACATATAAATCCATTTGAACAATCGGATCAGTAGCAGTAGTAGAGTGAGGAGTAGGTTTCACCAGCCAATCAATGTGTTCTTTTGGGGAGCCGAATGTTATATGACTGGCCTAATAGGTTACAACCAGGTAGTGACAAACTCAGTTCAGTGAGGACACCTATACCTCCATAGTCGAGTGCTCAGTCCTCAGAGTTTTATAAGAGAGGGAGGGGAGGAGGAGAGTGATACAAATTCTGTTTCCGTGTTTTACATCAGGAATCATGATTATATATTATAATGTTATCCCAATTAACCAAATACACTAACAAAAAAAAAAAGGTATCTTAAAAAGAGAATTCAATTCCTGAGTTATTTTAATTTCGTATCTTGTACCTGCGTACAAAGAATGGCATACTTTACACTACTACATACTTTACACTCCTACATACTTTACACTACTACATACGTGACACTACTACATACGTTACACTACTACATACTTTACACTCCTACATACTTTACACTCCTACATACTTTACACTACTACATACGTGACATTACTACATACGTTACACTACTACATACTTTACACTACTGCATACTTTACACTACTACATACGTTACACTACTACATACGTTACACTACTACATACGTTACACTACTACATACGTTACACTACTACATACGTTACACTACTACATACGTTACAGAGGTGCACTGATGTGTGCAGGTGGGTACATGGCTGCTGTATGTGGCCGTGCTTACTGGCTCTATTCACGTAGACATTTGGATTGTTGAACAATAGTATGCCAATATTATGCCAGTAAGACAGCAACCTCGTTGGCTAATTGCTAATTGCTTGCAAATTCTGGTTTCCCAAATGTTGTTCTCCTACCTCAAGCTTTCCGAAGGTTTTGGGGTGAAAAGCATCTGAAATGACTGAATTGCAATGAAGGTGTATTGAATGTGAAGACAGTCAGTCTACCTGTTGCAAACTTCTTCCCACAGCCAATGTATTCACAGATGTAGGGTTTGTCCCCTGTGTGGGAGCGCTCGTGTACCTGGGGGGAAACACCACCACAACAATGTGTCAGGGCTCAAACTCACAGGGGCCATGGTGGAAGGAGCACCTTATTAACGAGTATGAACAGGCCTTGAGATGAAAACTACAAAAGATTTACTTCACTTTGATTCACTTGGCCTTATCCAGCCAACAAAGAGGAACAGGGTTACACATTGAAGTTAAGAACTACTGGTGGGTCTAAGGGGGAGGTTTTTAGAACCCACGACCCCATCCATTTTAGAGAAAAGCACTATGAACAAGATGGAGGAAAAACACAAGTCTGGTTTGAAGGAAATCATAATCTAGGTAATTATATTGTAATGTTATGTGGACAATTCGTTTTTAATAATTTTTGTAGTTCACACACACACACACACACACACACACACACACACACACACACACACACACACACACACACACACACACACACACACACACACACACACACACACACACACACACACACACACACACACACACACACACACACACCTTGAGATGGTGGGCGGTTGTGTAGAGTTTCCCACAGCCGTCGTGATCACAGCGGAACGACTTCTCCCCAACGTGGGTGACTCGCCCCACTCGGTTCTCCTGGCCCTGGACTACGATCTGATGGAGACAAGCAGCATCAAAGAGACTGACCACACACACACCGTTTGTGTCACCGTTTAGCAGCTATTTCAAAGTTTAGACAATACATCAAAATGCCTTTACCTACTACGAATGATAGATTGGAGTTAAGCAATATACTCCGATTACAATGTCAGAATTTCTCCCTTTCCTGGCAGTCAGTCATCCACAATAGTATGTGTGCCTTTGTTTTTCTTTGCATGCTCCTGAATAGTGCTAGGGCTGCTATGCAATTTCATTGAAACTTGGGTGAAAGTGGGCATTTCACATTTATAATGAGAGCACTTACCAGGGAGCAGCACCACACAGTGCATTGTATTATATTAAACACACATTAAGGCTCTACATTGAAGCTCTACATTGGAGAGCTAGATTGGAGCCCTACATTGAAGCTCTACATTGGAGAGCTAGATTGGAGAACCTACATTGAAGCTCTACAATTGAAGCTCTACATTGAAGGCCTACGGTACATTGAAGCTCTACATTGAAGCTATGCCAGAACCGAGAGTGTAAGCTGCTGATTTCCTCCACCAAGCAGTCATCAGATATTGTAGGGTAATCTTTTTTTTAAAGCTTGAACAAATTGCACCATTTTTAACAAATTACACAACTTTTTGATTTCGAGGAAAAAAAAAAAAACTTGATTCAAAATATGAATGTAAACGTGGCGGCAGCCCCAACATGTTACAGGAAGAGAGAGTTGTGGCTCAGGGCCACGATAACACTCTTTAGAACCCTGAATATAAAAAGATACCAATACCCGCATGATGCTGTTGTCAGTGTCTGCTCTGCCAAACTGTCCCAAGGCATTCTCCACATTCTCTACCTAGTGGAGCACAGAAATACGTTTAATAAGACAAGTTTCATATTTTCATATTTTTCAATATTTTCAATTCATAGCAAATCTTTTCAAGTTTCATAACATTCCAAACATATTCATGTCCAAAACCTATTTAAAAAATGTGATGACCATTCAGTTTAATTTTCAAAAATACATTGCCTACCCTTGTTTTAACATTTACTCTTAGGGCATTTAGCAGACGCTAAATGCCCTAAGAGTAAATGTTAAAGCAAGGGTAGGCAATGTTTCTTAGAAGCAAATTAGAAGGAAATTCCCTTAACTTCCCAATGGTGTTCAAATAAAACAATAAATAAAAAAATAGAAGGAAAATAAAAAAGGAAAATCCTGTAGCTATTGCTGCTGCAGGCCTGAAATAATCTCTTCCAATGATTTCTTTCGGCTTGAATGAAATGACTGGACGGCCTTGCTGTCTGTCTACCAACCCACCCACAGTGTAGGTAGGTAGACAGTGGGGTGCCCACCTTGGTGGTGTACTGCTCCAGCACGCTGATGGTCTCGGGGTCCATGGAGGTGGCCTCGGCCTGCAGGTCTGCGATGGTTCCGTCGGCCTGAATGGCCAGGATGGTGCTGGGCTGGGGCATGTGCACCGTGTGTTGGATGTAGGCCGTGCTGCCGTCCTCCAGCTGCACCTCCTGCAGGCCTCCCTGATCATACGCTTCTGAAGGGGGGGTTGTGGAGGGGTTATTGATCAATTCTACACAATTTCTGGATGTGATATGACCTCTTTTTTTTTTTTAGAGCAATTACACAAGCACTGGTCTAGACAACAGGATGAGCAGCTGGCAGCAGTGGAGGCCCTCCCAAAACGCTTCAGTTCTTCGCTTCACATACTCGTATACATATGTATTTCTGATAAGAACATCTTTGGTTCTTTGAGATTAAATATCTTGTAAACAAGAGACCGTGCCAAGAAAGCAGCAGCAAATAAAGTAGACTATGACTAGGTGCAAGGATGTACCTTTAGGTGCATGGATGTATGCTGTTGTGCCATCCTCTAGTTGAACTGCCTGTCCATCTTCAAGGTGTAGGCCATCCTCTCCTACAACATAAAACATGACAGATAGTATTGAGTTAGATGGCCATTGTTAACCTGTTGATGCAGTGGTAACTGTTTAATCACAAAGTACGCTCAAGTAATGTTATGTTTTTAATGTTGTTGTTTTTGATAAGTTGTATCATCACATTTAAGCTACACATATGTACTCACGTACATAATATAGATTAAATGACCGCAATGTCCTGGGATCCCCTATGCATCTCATCAGCAACCTCAAATGGAGCCCGAAACAAAGGTATGGAAAGGCCTCCGATGTTACCTGCTTTGGGCATGGAGACGTGCTGAACGTAGGCAGCTGATCCATCCTCCAGCTGGATCATCTGGCCATCCATAATATGTCCATCTGAGAAGGAGGCTTTGGAGTCATGCTGGATGTATGCAGTGGAGCCGTCAGCCAGAGTGACCGCCTGTAGGCTCACCGTGTCCATGCTCTCCATCTGATCACCATCTTGAGAATCCCACACAGAAAACATCAGCTATCTCCAACAACTGCTCAAATCATATTAAAAAGTATACTGAGCATGATCCAAGTTATTGCCGTTTTCGTAAACAAATTATGGTACTAATCAATCATTATGATCCAAATATTCTCAACTTTACCAACATTTCAGCTTGCAATTGGACGGGCAGGTGCCACACCAAAATATGGACCAGCTATGATTGCTTTGTATTAGTTAATGATGTGAGTGGCGGGGATTGCTGCTCAGAAAAAAGGCTCCCCCCTCAAAGTCAATTGAGGCAATTGAGTTTGAAGATCTAACCTCCAACGGTCACAGCCTCTGCCAGACAGAGGGTGACCTGCTGCCCATCTGCATCATGAAACTCTGCCATCCCGTGAGAGTCCCGGTTTATCTGGGCCAAGAGCATGCTTTAGCTGGCAGAACATGGTAAAGGACAGAAAATAAATGGTATAGTAAAGCAACACATAATGTCTACAACGTAACAATGACACACCCATCCTAAGCACATGTACAACATCTTATCCTCCTATACTAGTTTAATTCGTTTATCGGTACGAAACATGCACACACATTTTTATATATATTTACACACACACACACACACACTTTAGTTTCCGTTTGTGGGGTTCACTTGCTCTTACTAATCTCCAACTGTGGCAAAACTATGAATTGAAAGCAAAGTTTTGTATGATTCTGTGTGCATGTTTCACCAAATCCAAATAAAAAAAGTTGGTGCCGACTAGACAGCAGTGTCAGCTGTGACCCACATGCGTTTAGTTAGCTAAATGATAACGTCACCATTAGCGTCGTAAAAGGCGGTTAGCAACAATGCTAACAGATTGTTAGTCACCATGCGACGAGTTTTCAGCAGTTTAAGTACAACATTTCGATATTAAGTGCTGTCCTGTCTGTATCAACCTCATTTAATGGGATTTCAATCATGTATGCTACAAATATGCTAAAACATTTGCAAGTTCGCGTACGCCTCTCATATCTCACAACGAAGGTGAACGTAAAACAAGAACAGGGAATCCATTAGCTAATTAATGTCAACATCAGCATCATGACTTTCCAAATAGGATTTTATTTAAATAGATGTGTGGTTCTCCATTTCACCATTGAATCCCCACAGAAGTCAACCGTCCCTCTCCCAGGGATGGCTGTAGGAATAATGCACACTGGGTAAAAACCAATTTATATACTAACCTCAGAAAATTTCCAACAATTCCTCCTGTTCGACCACCATGCACCAGTGCAGGAAACGTTCGGCGGTAGCGGTGCCCGGAAACATGTATTACAACATAATATTGCACAACCCACTTCTAAACAAACCTTTTGATTGGCTACATTGGTAGAACCATATATTTCTCGCACGTCTATTGGCCATGGTGCAGTTCAATTATTTATTGTTCTTTGGTGTATTGCTATCATACAGGTTTTGGGGCCCCTGACGGACGCCATTCCGTGTTGGTGTTCGTATTGTTTCTGGGTTTGGGCTGCGAATTTGCTGTTATTTTCTCCAGAATATCGGAATCATTATTCAGCCACATGTAATGGCGTTTCGGGAATCAGATGCCATTTTTTTACATGTAATTTCGTGCCACGGCATTGTGTTTATTCATTCTTCATTTACGTAAACAAGAGGGTTTTGGAACTGATCGGTATCCATCTTGAAAACAAGGTCGTGTGGGAAAAACTAGGGGCATATGGGCAATGCAGTGAACAGACAGGGCTGTTGAAGGCCGACTGCGATATCGTATTACAACTTTGTAGTTAATAAACACTAGATAATTACATTAAAACTCGTGAAACTAAGTGGAAAATTAGAAAAGCCAAAGGTTATTGCACAGATATATTAGCCCATAACATTATTTAAACGTGCATGTTTGTCATAAATGTGACAAATGCGCCACCGCATCAAGAAGTCAATCACACATTTTGTTTAAAAAAAAAAACAATAAAAAAAACATACAAACTATGGTCTGAATAATGAAGTAAAATATCACAATTTATCTTCAGTAAAAAGATTTTCTTATTGCTTTATCAGGTCATTTCTCTTGTCACTCCCAGCTTAAAGGTTGGGAGTCGACAAGGACGAAATACTCAATAACTTACTGTGTCAAATTAAATCCACACAAACAACTCTGAAGGAATACGATTACAACATTACTTCTGTAGTTTGCGTATAGGCCTACTTATGTTTGATGGAACATCAGTCCTGCAGTGATGATGGTAACACCCAACACATGGTGGCCAGTAGGCTATATTAAGACAGCCTGTAAATATATTAAAACAAATAACCAGACTTGATTTGATTCGTAATGAATACCTACAGTCTTGATTTGTAGATAAATCGATCCTTTCATTGGTCACATCGCGACTTTCAGTCACTATGGCAACACAACGCGACAACAGCCACGTACCGATGGACGCACACAGCAAGATACACTTATAAGACTTAATAATATTTATTAATAAAAGTAGGCAGTCAAACGGTAAGTATTATAAATTTAATGTGCATACATTTGAGGTAAGAGCTGTCATGTAGCCAGTTTAGTTTGCATCAGCATGGTTTCCTTAACTCGTCCATGTTGGAGATCATTGCAATTTAACTTGCCCTAAAACATGGTGATATTTGTTGTTTAATGGGAAATTAACAGTTATTACAAGAGGTTGCATATCATTATTCATTGTTGTGAATGCATGTCTATGTTTGTTCATTTGTTTTGAAGTAATTATTAATATGTAGTATTAAAAGCATATTCCTAAGCCTGTTTCATGTTTGTACCTTAAGTAAACCCATTGAAACCAATTGTCTGTAGAGTCAGAAATGTCCCAGTTCAGAGTTCTATAATGAGAATATAATAAGGCATGTGAAATGTCTGGTAGAAATGATGTTCTGTGCCTGCAGACGATGACCCCTGAAGTGGAAGTGAATCTGGAGATGGTTCCCATGTTTAAGGGCCAGAAGACGCAGAACGTAGTCTTCCTACTGGACACGTCGGAGAACATGAAGGGTGTCCTGGACTCTGCCAAGCACCTGTTGATTCAGGCTCTTCTGGCCCGCTCTTCTTATAGAGAGTCTCTCTTCAACATCATGGCCTTCTCCAACAAGGTGATGACACACGAGTCATTGATTACACACAGCACATATCTCCCCCACTTTAAGATATTCAGTTTTTGTTTAAAAATAGAATGTTTTCAGAAAATTGTCATAAGAATCCATTGGAAAGTATCAATTTCCAGTTAGAAAATCTCATTGAAATGGACAGAAAAGCATATGGTTGGTTGAGTATGAAAGGGCGTTCTGAGCAGGGAGAAGGTCAGAACCCTGAATGTTCTCCCTCACCTGCTGGCTTTGTGCCACAGAGCTGAGTGGGCATGAGCCCAACGTCTTCAATGGTTGTATTATAGTATAGTATAGTGGTTGTATTATAGTATAGTATAGTGGTTGTATTATAGTATAGTATAGTGGTTGTATTATAGTGTAGTATAGTGGTTGTATTATAGTATAATATAGTGGTAGTATTATAGTATAGTATAGTGGTTGTATTATAGTATAGTATAGTGGTAGTATTATAGTATAATATAGTGGTAGTATTATAGTATAGTATAGTGGTTGTATTATAGTATAGTATAGTGGTAGTATTATAGTATAGTATAGTGATTGTATTATAGTATAATATAGTGGTTGTATTATAGTATAGTATAGTAGTTATATTATAGTATAGTATAGTGGTTGTATTATAGTATAGTATAGTGGTTGTATTATAGTATAGTATAGTTGTTGTATTATAGTATAGTATAGTGGTTGTATTATAGTATAATATAGTGGTTGTATTATAGTATAGTATAGTGGTAGTATTATAGTATAGTATAGTGGTTGTATTATAGTGTAGTATAGTGGTTGTATTATAGTATAGTATAGTGGTTGTATTATAGTATAATATAGTGGTAGTATTATAGTATAGTATAGTGGTTGTATTATAGTATAGTATAGTGGTAGTATTATAGTATAATATAGTGGTAGTATTATAGTATAGTATAGTGGTTGTATTATAGTATAGTATAGTGGTAGTATTATAGTATAGTATAGTGGTTGTATTATAGTATAATATAGTGGTTGTATTATAGTATAGTATAGTAGTTGTATTATAGTATAGTATAGTGGTTGTATTATAGTATAGTATAGTGGTTGTATTATAGTATAGTATAGTTGTTGTATTATAGTATAGTATAGTGGTTGTATTATAGTATAATATAGTGGTTGTATTATAGTATAGTATAGTGGTAGTATTATAGTATAGTATAGTGGTAGTATTATAGTATAGTGGTTGTATTATAGTGTAGTATAGTGGTTGTATTATAGTATAGTATAGTGGTAGTATTATAGTATAATATAGTGGTTGTATTATAGTATAGTATAGTGGTTGTATTATAGTGTAGTATAGTGGTTGTATTATAGTGTAGTATAGTGGTTGTATTATAGTGTAGTATAGTGGTTGTATTATAGTGTAATATAGTGGTTGTATTATAGTATAGTGGTTGTATTATAGTACAGTATAGTGGTAGTATTATAGTATAGTATAGTGGTTGTATTATAGTATAGTATAGTGGTAGTATTATAGTATAGTATAGTGGTTGTATAATAGTGTAGTATAGTGGTTGTATTATAGTGTAGTATAGTGGTTGTATTATAGTATAGTATAGTGGTTGTATTATAGTGTAGTATAGTGGTTGTATTATAGTGTAGTATAGTGGTTGTATTATAGTGTAGTATAGTGGTTGTATTATAGTGTAGTATAGTGGTTGTATTATAGTGTAGTGGTGTATTTACTGCAATGGAAGCTTCGCCCAATTTCTGGGCGCAGATCCCGAGGGGGGCGGAGTCGACATGGCCCTCCCTTGTCAATTACTTCTAAATCAATTATGTAATTGAAAAAATAGATATAAATAAAGAATATGCTGACTCCACTTTTTAAATAATATATGTTTTCAAATAACGAATTGTGCTGCATATGTGGATGTGTGGCTCAGTAAAATAGGTAAATATGAAAAGTGATAAATTAATGAATGAATGAAATGATTAATGTATATAGATTTGAAGCTACTGGCTATGTCTCTGTTACAACAGATCATTTGATATAGTGACATTATGACATAATGCATTGATTGCACATTGAGATACCATCATGGCCACATCCTTTTAGCAAATGTGTCCTGGGCCACATTGAAGGGTTGCCTACTGACGTCCCCTATCCAAGCAAATGTACATACATACTCATTTGCACACCAACAGGTAGGTGCACATGTGGGTGGCTATGGCTCCGGCACTATCCCTTTGCCCTCGTTGGCAAAGGTGTCCCTCTGCGGTGAATACCTTGTGTCATTAATGAGCATATCAGGTTAAACATTTTGCTTAGGAATGTCTCTTAAGGACGCTACCGACATCGGGAAGAGTCATATGTAGATATATGAGTCGGGCAAATTGCTCGTGCACGCAAGTATGCCTTGCAGACGTTGGGGAATTGAGCCTTCCATGCCTTTGGGCTGGGAGTTTGTATGTAAAGGGACTTTTTGAAACATGCCACATATCACCTGCAGATGATTTGTCATCTTGCTCACGGATGCCCAGACCATACCATAGGCACCGCCCATCCCAGCCTCACACGTACATCCTTCATGTCCCAACTTCAGCCCAAACCACAGCAACATAGAAGCCTAGGTATTTGATACAGGTTACTGTATGGTTTCCAGGTAAACCGCTGGTCCCAGCACATGCTCCCCTGCACGCCCCACACTGTGTATGAGGCTCTGTCCTGGCTGCACTCGCTCACGTGTGCTCCTGGAGGTGACCTCCTGGCAGCGCTGTGCGCGGCGCTGACGGACCCCGACTGCAGCGCCGTCCATGTGGTCACCAACGAGCTCCCACGCCACACGGAGGCGGTCGTCCACGCCATGCTCACCGTTGCAGATGGGCGGATGGTGAATGTCTTCTACCTGTTGGATCATTCAAGCCCACAGTTCAACCGCCTAGTGCAAGATTCCCTGCGGTGTCCGGCTCTCGCCACTAGAGGAAGCTGTTATCTGATTCCAGTTGGGAGCAATGGGGTGCTTATGGGAAAGGTATGTTTTATTTAGACTTCGATGACGGTGTTTTTTTTCTTTTTTGAGTCCGATGTTTAAGAAACAGTGTAGTTATGAAAACTCACCACAGTAAGCCATAAACAAAGGTTTCTCCTGTTGACAGGCAATTCCATTCCACATGAATGAGAGCCACAAGTCAGTGTCCACCCCCTGTCCTGTGAAGTCTGTCAGTCCATCCATCCACACTCCAAACCAACACGTGTCTCATTCATTATACAGGTTGGTTCAAACTGCGTGGACATGTCTCAGTTATTTTTGTAATCAAAACCACAAGAACAATGTCAACAGCTGGCTGTATACATGAATCAATAAAGGGCCTCTCATTTAGCACAAGCTCTGAGGGTGATATTACATACTGTACCTCCACTGGGGAGTTGATCCATCTGTCAAACATCTGGGGTGGCTTTCCACTCCCACTTGTCACAAATGGATAGATTTTTTGATTTTCAAATGGGTTGTATGATGACACAGCTGGTGATAAAATAAAGGCCTTCCTGTAAATGTGTTTACGTTGATATTTATATAATTTAGGCGGAAATTCAAAAAAGGGGGCGGTAGTTTAAAGGGCACACTAGGGACTGTTTGTTTCAACCAAATTACAACTCCTTATATTGAATCTGGGTTTGCTCACCCAGGTGCAGACTGGGTAATCACCTCATCACATCCTGTTTGCCATGTGACCTGACACAACACAGCAGCAGCAGCATGGGGTACTTCCCTGGTTGTCGAGTGTTGGCCAGGAGACAGCAGGATGGCATTTACTACCTGGGTACCTTAGTCCAAGAAGTAGGTGAAACAGGTGGAAAAAAAGCTGTACTCAACACTTACACTCATAACAATCATAGAATTTACAGGTAAGTACTATGTAATATGTGACCAAGTCAGCACCAAGTCATTCATGAGCAGGTAGGTACTATGTCATTTGGCAGCCGCTCTTATCCAAAGTGGCAGTGAATTGACATGCCAGTAATGACCAGGTACGCTGGGCTCTATCTTGCCTATAGGTCAGTGATACAGCTTGGTGATTGATACCAGTGCTTTTTGTCTGGAGGTCTAACACCCTAGCAAAGATACTGACCCGACTCTTCATGACATGACTCAAGTTCAAGTTTCTGTATTTATCTCATACTCAGAATGATAAGTATAGCGTTCAGTAAAATAACTTGTGAAGTTATGACCACCATTGCACCAATCTTGCCCCTCAATCGACCATACTGTTTCCTTTCACCATACCAAGTGCCGAGTCGGCCTTTGGTTGGTTGAGTTGGACCATCTAGAAAGCTCCTCTCCAGTCTCCATGCAGCGGCTGCAGCTGGTGTGCTCCTTAGACTTGATCCAGCACACAGGGGCACATGAGAACCGGCTGGCACCCGGGGACGCAGTCCTGTCGCCGTGGGAACCGGGTGTGAGGAGATACGGGCCGGGGGTGGTGACTGTGAATGAGCACGAGGACTCGCTGAGTGGTAAGTGGGAAGAGGGGCTAACCAGGGTGTGTACTGAGGTGCAGTCATTTGTATTTCATTGTTGCTGTGGGGTTTTCTCCCACCTGGACCGCCCATGCTAAGAATGCATGCATCAATGTGTAAAGTATAAACTGATAAGCCTGTCTCAATACTAAACATCCTGGATGTAGTTGTTTTAAATATAATTCAAACTGCCACTAGTAACATAGTTTTTTGAGAAGTCATTAACAGTTCACCTTTTTGTTTTTCATTACCATCTAGTTATTTAGCAGACACTTTTATAGACACGGATGCCTACTGGTAGACAGAACACTCAGAACCCTTCAGCTGTTAGTCAAACCCCCTAACCACTAAACTACCTACACCCCTTTACAAGCATACCTTATGTTTATGATGCGTATGCTAGTTGCTAACCTTGCTGACAGATCCCACTTTCCTACATGGAGTAGCTGATGGCGAGACAAGCCTCAGGGTGCGGATGTGGAGTGGATACGTGGCTCTGGTGCCCAGGTCTCTGGTGGTCCCCATCCCATCCTCTGACTACAGCAGGCTTGTCCAGGAGCTCCGGGAGCTCCAGCAGGGAGTCATGGCGTCGACACACAGCTGGCCATGCACCACAGCCCCTCCCTGTGCTTACCTAAGGGGCTGCCAATCAATACCTGCCACTTGTTATTGCCATGCCATCTCATGCCCCCGGCTGTCCACGTGTGCCTGCGACCGTGGGAGCGGGGATGAATACAAGAGGGCAGAGTTGGAGAAGGAGGCAAATCTCATGTTTGAGAACCTCACTGCTACAGAGATGGCGAGAAGCAAGTCCTCTCTTGCCATGGCTGAGGGGGTGACCATCGTGGTGTCACCTCCTCGGGTCAGGCCCAAGGGAGACCAGAGCAAACCTCCATGGAGGTACTGGAAGAGGAGCACTCCTGAACCGCAACATAGGAAGCCAGGTGAGGAGGTTCAGTCACCTCTTACATACCCATGTCCTCCTTCAGGAGCCACCATTTTACCACCAGATAAGTTGATTAGCTATTGTAAAATCTGAAGACTGTGACATCAAATTTGGGAGTGTCCACGGGTGATGGACAGATCACTAGACCTTGTGACTTCACAAAGGGGGGGGAGAGATTTGGAAATGGCTAATGAACAAGGCACCTGACGGTAAAACGCGTCTGATTGAAAAAAAGCCAAATATCCAAATAGCATTTTGAGTGCAGCTACTCCCAGAAAAGCCCTTGTAGTTCCATGTTTCATGGAACTACTCCTGAGTATATTTGCTTCTCTACATAATCCAGGGATGCCAGTGCCCAGAGGAGCGTCACAGCCTGCACGGCTCAGCTTCCCCGTGCTCCAGGTCAAGCAGTCACCCAATCACAACTCAGTGTTTAAGACAATTGCTGTTTCTGTCGGGAGAGCAGATATCAGAGAAGTCTTTGAAGGGACTCACTTCAAACCAAGACCACCTGCTCTGTCTAAAACGAATGCAGCTACCTCTGTTCACCTGAGGATGAATTGATCCTGATAAACAACACTCTGATTCTGTATGATTGATTTGTAAGACTGTTGTGAGATGTAACTAATGCACAAAGTAATGAAGATATTTTGAATAACCTTGTCTTTCTGTTTCCTGTAGCTGCTCTGCACCCTGTCAGGTATTTCTAATCTATGTGGACCCACAGTTTTTTCTAGTGTATGCTGTAATTGTTTAATTGCCAAATTATTAAATGCAGTGTAATGCAAATGTACCACGACTCAAACAAGTACAAATAAGAATACTCTTTATTGTAAAACTCTGATTGGCACACATTGGCAGTGTGTGAATATTGTGCAAATTCAAGAGGCCCTGAGGAGAAAACAAGAATTTAAATAACTCAGGTCAAGTAAAATACTGTGCACATGTGGAATCCCATTAAGCAGCAGATACATACAGCAATGTGTATTAATTAATACAAGAGATCAAAACTGGACAATATACAGTAGAGACAAGCTAAAGGACCCATATTTCATTGCTGGGTGTGCAGCTGATTATCTATTATACTGTATTTTGAGTATGGTGTGTGTAGTCACTAGAAATGACATCACTCGTTGGTAGGCTGGTAGGCTGACTCATCATCATTAATCTGGATGGACACCCACATCTTGGGTGGACACATCACAGCTTGTCATCTAATATAGTGGTCCTTTGGGGGGCAGGCGAAATGGAAATGGAGTCGATGGCATAGTTTTATTGTGTTCTGTGACAATCAAAAGTGAACCAAGTGGTCAGGAGAGGGTGAGAGGTCAAAGTTGAGTGTGATACTATCTCCGGCTTGGAGGCTGACCCTCTGGGTCTGCTGCTGGGCATGAGGCATGGCAGCTGTGATGGTGTAAGACCCTGGAGACACCTCAATGTGGAAGTCTTCACTTGATAAAGAGCCGTCCTGAAGAGAACAACAATAACCACACCTGAATTATTTAAAATGGCTGCTGTGTAAATGTTCAATATCGTTGTGTTCGTCTGGAAATCTATCTTTTGCTTCCAAACACATATTTGCACTTGAATGCATCTACCAGTTAATGACAGCGAAAGTCAACCTACACCTGGAAGGTGTCCATCATCCATCCAGCTCCTATGTCAATAATGGTGGTCAATAATGGGTAGATTTCTAAATGGTTTGTAATGGCCATCACCATGGTCAAATAGGGGCCCTTCAACAAACTGACCATACTAAAAAGGAAACAGTCATGCTTGGCGATTTTCAATCAAAAGGGGACACAGCTTAAACATTGTAGCTTTTTAGACCTTAAGGCAAATATATTGGTTATATAGCTCATAGCCCCCCCACACATTGTTAATATACTATATATTATGTTGATGTGTATTTTGGCATAGTTCTAAGGTAGGTATATTAATTAGTCAAAAGCATATGCCCTTGTGCAGTGTATTGTTGTTGAGAGGCTGTAAAATATAGGTTTGTTTGTCAATGTTTATAGTGGCTGGCCGGGAGAGGCAGAATTCCCCTGTGTTCGATACCTTCCACGATAACAGAGGAACAGGAATGTCCCATAATGAAATACATAGAAGCATAGTGCTGTGGGGTGGAGTATCAAAGGAATATTCACTGCTTCATATCTCAGTGCAGGGCATCGTGCGGCGTAGTGTGTTGTTCTAAAGATACAGCTATAGGAACACTTGTTTGTCTTTATATTAGGCTGTTGTGCTGTGACGAAGGGCCTTACTTGTTTCCAGGTTGGTGGTCTGTGTGTGTGAAACCTGGACCCATGGGTTCTTTCAGCTTCACTGTACTCAGAGTAGTGGGTCAGCCTTTGGAAATTCTAGAGCACATACAGTAGAACTCACTCACTGGTCACCCATTTTAAGGCCCCCCCCCCCCTTTTTTACCACCAGATGATATGTCAATGGACAATTTCAAAATCTATAACTTTGTGACATCACAAATTGGGAGTGTTGTTGAGAGTTCATTGGTGGACTGTGTCAACTGGTTGGCTCTGTTCTGTCCATCATATTGTAGCGTTTGCGCCCAACAATGCGGACTAACTAGCACGAGTCCAAGGGACAGTGACACTTTCTATTGTGATGTCACCAAGGGACATATTTTAAAATGGCTCAACAACAACAATACGCATAAAATCGGAGGTTTGGGCGTGACATTGGATGTTTTTTTTTTGTGTGCAAATGCTAGGCTAGCATTAAAATTTTAATCCGTCAAAAAACAATGTTAGCAGTGCCATGAGTTACAGTTGACAACATTGTTATTAGACTCATTGTCCTTAACGCCAGAGCAGGGCAGGCCATGCCGACCTGTACTACAGTATACAGTGTATCGTATAGGAAGCACACACAGGGGGCAAGTAGAAGAAAAGACGCAAACATTTTCGGAAACAAATGAAAAATGGCTTCATTGCGTACATATTTTTTCTATTTTTATCTATATCATGGTATTGACGTTATTCAACTAAAAGTAACCCCAATATGGACCTAAGGGAGCTAATTTTTCATTTTGTATTTAATGTCCATACATCGATCGAACAGTAGTAGCATAGGCTACACTGGCAAAAAAATAACTCGTATTATAATAACATATCCTACATGGCATATCGGTCACAGCTGGAAGACAATTCAACAGTGCCCCCTCACCATGCATTGGTGTGTTGTCTGAGCCATGAACGCTCCAATTGTTTCAAAGGCTTCGTCGAGATTTGCAGACCTGTGTGTTCTCTGCAAAGCAACACAAACAACGATATAGCGTAGAGACAATATAGGACAACTTTTCATCAAGCAAATGAGGTGTCATACAAAATAATGGTTATGACACACCTCAAGAGGATTGTGCCCATCTTCATGGTCCGTGGTGGGTGTAGGTAAGGTGGGATCAGCGTGGGCCCAGTCCACGCCTCGCCTCGCCGCCCGCTCCAGAACCTCCAGACCTCCGAGTGCCAAACGGCGTAGAGTGGACTCTAACCAGGCGTGGTTCGCCATCAACTGCTACGGCAAGTAGCAGCTACAAGCTACGACAGGCGCCAAGATGTTATGGTCTATATGAAAACTTCGAATTGTAGAGAGCAACCTTCCGTAAACATGACATCACAAGTCTACACAGAGGCGATGACGTTTACAATAAGACGTTCAGCAAGTTCCATGTGAAATTTGCTTATACCAAGACAAGAGCAGACTACTGGCAGGCTAGGATATGTACCAGACAAATGTCCCAAAGTCGAATACAAAGTATGAGAATACTGCCAACATTTCTGCTCGCAATTTACGCTGTTTAGTTGGGTGTTATCGACTGACAGGATGTCCTGGGAACACAAACGCGCCTGTTTTAAATGTCCTTATTCTCGCTGGTTTAGATTACAACACAGGCGGCCAATCCTGCACTTAACCATCCAGATTATGTGCGTGTTTGTTTTGGTGATAAGGGGAAGCCGGCAGTGATGAAATTGGGGTGCTTGTTTGACGCGCATTCCACCTAGTTCACGGACTTGATGTTCCTCGCCTTATGAAAAAAGGTACCAATAAACATTTCCTTAGTCATGTGATTGAAGGACATCCAGGATCCGAGGTATTACGGCCAAATGGCAGAATTAGTAGTGATCTTGCCCTTACATCAAGGTATCCCATTAACACCAAATTTAAGGTAAAATTTGATGTCAGGGCGCTTACAGATATTCAGGCTGTTAACTTTCACAAATCACGTTTAACATAGCTCACCCATGCACATAGTTAAGATGGTTAAAAGGTTTACAATATATGGGATAGTTTCTATTCTTGGACAAATCACAACAGCATGATGTTGAGGTACATGAGACTGAACCCATGTTGTCAAAGTAAGATGTGCAACATGCACTTTGATGAGACAAACCACACAAACAAGTCAGAAACCAGGTCCCCTTTATACATTTATTTGTTGCAAAAAAACAAAGGTTCTCTATGCAGTCAACACACAGGCTCCTCCCACGGCCTTGATCTTCTCTTCAGCCAAGCGGCTGAAGAATTTTGCCTTCACAATGACTGGCTGCTTCGGCAGTTTGCCTTTGCCCAGCACTTTGTAGTAGCCCTGAAGACAAGAAGAATCATGTCAACATACATCACAACTGTCCATTGGCCAAGCAGAAACATGCAAGTCTTTTGGACTACCAGCCTTTGCCAATAGCAAAACACTGCTAGACTGAGCCCCTACTTCATGGAATAGACCTTTGGATGATTTGGACAGAGGGGTGATGAAGGATTTCACACTTAATTAATGAACTGCAATTGTTACAAAAGATTTGCTTTGTAGTCGTCACTTGGCAACAACAATTGCATACATTCACTTAAAACAAGGCAATGTAACTGGCAACTGGCATTTCAACATTGCACCATTCCATTTAATCAAACAAGATGCTGGTAAACCATTAGTTTTAGTGGGAATCTGGACACCAAGAAACTACAAATCACTAGAATCTGCCCATACCTCAAACCCACAACACTTTCTTTACTGGGACCTTGTGGTCTTCATTTGTCATTCTCACGTTTTTTAGACATGGGAACAAATTTCGTTCTCTGCGTTTGACCCATCCTATTGTACATAGGAGCAGTGGGGCTGCTATGATCAGCGCCCGGGGAGCAAGTTGGGATTCAGGGTTCAGTGTCTTTCTCAAGGACACTGACATGCAGACAGTTTTGGAAGTGGGGATCAAGGGGATCGAACCGCCGCCCCTACGGTTATTGGGCGACCCACCCTGCCCACCATCTACCCACTGAGCTACTGCCACCCCTTGGACTTTATGGCTTTTCTGCATATATGCACTTTACCAGCTCATCTGCATCTTTAGATCATTCTCCATTGCTACTTTTATTTTATATCTTTGATTCATTATTCCTACCATGTTGGAACAGGCCTTGTCCAAAACATTTAATTGTACAGTATGAGTGCAAGTGATGCTGCACATCTGATAATAAACAACTTGAACCTGAAGAAGCACTGGATCAAACACCAACAGCTGAGCATTGAAGTGCTGCTCTGGGCATCATCAGAGTGGGGAGGTTTAAAAAAAATAACAAATCCCACTACTGGGATTTGTATTACACACACATGCCATTCCAATACACATTAGATGGTTAAGATGCAGAGCTCAATAAGGTTTAACCTGTACCAACAAGGCTACCATTAATAATACTCAAGCCTTTTCTAGAACAGCAAGGAGTCCCACAGATCAGATCATGCAGGGTACTTACAGCGCGGACAGCATCAATAATGGGGGCAGGTCCCTCCGGCTTCTTCCCATAGTTCAGTCTGGTCTGCTCGCTGACCAAAGTCCAGAGCTTGTCCAGGTTGATGGTGGGGCAGTGGGTGGTGTTCCTCTTGAGATGGTAGTGTCTCATTCCCACCTTACCGAAGTACCCAGGATGGCTGAACAAACACAGCACCACAAAATATGATGCCATGCAAGCATTCATTGTCCAATACAGAGTGATGGCAGCCCATTTCTTTTTAACAATTTGTGCAAAAGCCAAAACAACCCTTTGTCTAAAAGGTGAAACTAGTCTCTGGTCAAACCGACTTCAACTTAGTTTACAGTTATGCATCTAATCGAAAATCCCATTTATATGAATAGCTGTTACTGCCCAGTGATGTACTGCTCAGCATTAAAGACAAGTAATCCATTAACATACATGATCCCAATATTGTTATCGTTTATGAAGGGAAAAACAAGAACTTACTATTTGTCAAAGTTGATTCTGTGATGATGCATACCACCAGCATTACCACGACCTCCAGGATGCTTTCTGTGCTTACCTGTGAACGAATTGAGAATGAAATAGAAGGTAAAGCGGTGCAAGCCAAATGGGCATTTAAAACCTGACACAACAGCAGCGTGAGCTCACCAATGCGACCATGGCCGTGGCTGACGTGCCCACGAAGCTTCCTGGTCTTCGTTTTCTTGGTAGGCTATAGGGATGACACGGTTATCAATTAAACATTTGAACTAGTTTGCAATAAAATACATTTCGCGTCGGGTAGTTTGCAATGTCTAGCAATCGTGAACTGTGGACATGGATAAACCGATCACCAATACAACAAAGCTAACAACCGATTACAGCCTACGACAGAAGGATTTATTGTCCCACACATTTCACACAAATCAAAACATCGTCTACACGTTTAGCGTACTTGTTAGATCTTTACTTTAGAAAAATAAATTAATAAGGTAGCATGTGCCTTTAAACTGCTTGCTGACGTTGCTAGCACCATGGCAAATGCCATGGTACGTCTGCCAGCCATAAACGCACGATTTTTCATTTTCTAGCAAAATATCCAATGCACATACTTGCCTAAACGTAATAGTACTTGTGACTGAGGTTAAACAATGTGGACAACGTGTGGTGGCCGTTTGAGAGCCATTGGTCCGGCATATGAGGACTCTATGATGGCAGACCGTGGTTCAAATAGCACGATGTTTACTCAGCGATACAGTCAATACAATTTTGGTACCCACAGCACGACTATAAAATGCTAGTTTATGTTGTCAAAACGTATTTTTCTCAGTGGATGAACAAGGATGGAGGTAGATTTGACTCGAAGTGTAAGCACAGATATTAACGATAGCACCTACCATCTTGGAGGATAGTTGAAAGAGGAACGGGATTTCGAGATCTCTCGATTTTGGCGAGATCTGCGGCCTGAAATTTAGGACAAGAAAAAAATACAGCGACACCTAGCGGGTCAATGATGTAAGTGAAAGGACATTTTAATATTAACCGCGCTAATGTAGAAGGACATTAAATAAGCAATAATCAGACAAATGTCACATATGATTAAAACACAAATTATTGGAAAATGACAGAACCCAAAAACACACACAATTACACATGCAGGCAGCCCCCCCACCCAACCCCCCCCCCCCCCCCCCCCCCCCCCCCCACACACACACATACACACATTCTTCTTCTTCTTCTTCTTCATCTTCTTCTTCTACTTCGTCTTCATTTTATAATTGTATTTCAGTCTCACATTCCCTCTGAAAGAAAATCTAACTCAAGGCACACTTTCATTCATTCCCTCAGAGTGGGGATGGATGTTTTGATAAATTGATGCAAATGTATCAAGTGTATCCTGACTGTGACTTAATGTAAAGTAATCATAACAATATCATTAGCCATTCAAAAGGTTGTATGATTTTAAAGGTGAAGTGCACAACAATAACATGATAATTGAAGCCTTGGGAGTTGAGACTGAATGCCCCTTGGCGACGGATTCTTAAAGGGCAGCCCCCCTTATCTTCATATCATAGCACCCATTCGTTTGCTTGTTTCAAATTGTGTTGTAAATTTGAAATACCAAAATTCCAGGTAATATTAATATCAATATTAAACATAGTATGATTTGTTACGCGCAATGATCTCATACAATTTACCTTCATCTCGCGTTGAATGGGGTTACTGCTTGCATTCTAGCCTGCGATTTCACCACCAGGTTTCATTTGTACGGCTGTCAACATTTTAAGACTCAACAGAGTGTAAATACCATCTTCTCCTTGTGTGTCTATTCTCGGAGAGACACAATCTCCAGGAGAGAGGGTTCAATTGCCCCCGACAACACCATGGTAACTTGCCCTGTGGGCCAAGACGTTGCTACAAGTAGCAGACAGGCTTCCACCAGTGGCCGTTCCACCTGAGATTGCAAGGCTCAGGAATCCTGGCAACGGAGCGGAGCCCCAGAGCAGCTGAAGGGTGCAGCGAGCGAGGAGCATCACAGGTGGACGGGAGGGAGAACCTGCAGCTCCTGGTCTACTGCTGTGGCAGAGGGAAGAGCAGAGAGGGTAAAGCTATAGAACTAATACCTTTCTACACCTTAGATAATAATGGTTATCATTTGTTGTAATCATTTATGGGGCTAATTCTTTTCTTCGCTATTAATCAAGTGGCGAGAAGGTGAAATAATGTCATTTACCAGGCCAAGTCAACAAGAGCCTCAGAGATGAAGATGATGGGACCAGACAGCCCCTGTGATGGAGGTAACAGGATGGCAGCTCTGTCCTCTGAGAGGCTGAGGAGACCATCTGCTGGTCCTGATGGAAGCACAACGTCTTTACGCAAGAGAATCAGGTAGAGTGAAGCATCAGAAAAAATACTGGACTACATAGCTTTGTTGGAATGAACAGTGTGTGTGTGTGTTTGTGATGTGGTGTATGAGCACAACATTTCTTTCTTAAGCAATCTAAAAACTGTAATGAGGTCCTACTGGAGGCTTCAGTCTTGCCATTTATTTCCCCCAA
The DNA here is from genome assembly GCA_036785325.1 of Urophycis tenuis. Lineage (NCBI taxonomy): Eukaryota > Metazoa > Chordata > Actinopteri > Gadiformes > Phycidae > Urophycis > Urophycis tenuis. Next base: position 194,326 of record JAXIVH010000013.1, read on the forward strand.
TTTGTGAACTCTCAGCCACCTTAGGAGACGTTGTCATAACGCCATGACTACAAGTGCTCCCTTAATGTTAAACAGGATTCACCCAGAGGCCCAGAGGATTCTGGGTAATTCCTTCATCCCCATCGTTTGCCTTGAACGTCTAAAAGTCCCAGCGGTCCCGGGTCAGATCGGACCCTCTACATCTCTGAAGCCCATGGTGACTCTGACACGGTCTCCTTGCCAACCACATCTCAAGTCTTTGTTGGTTAATTCTCCTCAGCAGGTATGACGAGGATAGGTCCTTATATATTCATACAGCATACAGGATGGTGTTGGTGTTTGACAGCCATAATGCTCTGGGTCCGTCCCACATGTCCACAACCTACCTGCTCCATAATGATATGGATCTGGATTCACTGTACGTCACTTGGGTGAACAAAAAGCTAATTGTGCTAGTATATAAAAAACTCATAAGTAGACTGTTTGAATTGAATTACTACTGTAAAGTGTATTGTTAAATACACTTCACACACTTTTGTATATAAAAAATATTTTATTATATGTCATTTTGTATACATTAAAGTTGCAATCTGTACTTTACCCGAGGTAGGTTTAGTCTTTGACTGCAACACAAGTTTGCTTCCAGCCCACTTTGCTGCATGTCTTCCCCTGTCTCTACCATACTTTCCTATATAATCTGTTCTATATCTATCAAAAAAAGCATGAAACATGCCCCCCAAAGAATACAAACAGTGTCACAACTGACACCTAATTTGTACCATTACTTATTCTGCAAATACTTTAATCAATGGGCCATAGGCTCAATCACCGTTGTGTTACCTCATTTGGCAAGAGACTTAACAGACATTTATTTGCATGAAAATCTTAGAAATGGCCACTTTAAGGTATATATATTCCATGTTTCTTTGTACAGAATGGTTCCAATCTAAACACATTGGACATAGAAAACCCCACCAATGCGTCCCCTCCAGCCCGGCCACCAGTGCCTCTCAACCCAAACCCCTGTGACGCCACATCCTGGTGGAGCCCTACAGCTCTGTACTGCAGCCCGCTGGCAGCACAGGAGTCCAGCCTCCACAGCCACACTCATCACAACACGCCCTGCACTCAAAGCAGCTGGGATCATCTGGCCATAGCAGAGACTACTGAACTGGAGCTGCTGCATCTAGCGTTTGACCCGGAGCAGGACATGGTGATCCAGGTGGACCCTGACGGGGAGTCACCCGCCCTGGAGGGCGACCCGGATCAGGACGTGCTGCTGGTTCTGGAGGACGATGCCTTGCCTGAAGCGGAGGTGCTGTCCAGACACCTGGTGGAGGAGGCCGGAGATCAGAGGGACTGCTCACTAACCCCACAGGGAGCTGTAGGATCCACCCCACCGGACACTGTCCTGTCCATCAAACAGGGAGCTGTAGGATCCACCCCACCGCACGCCGTCCTGTCCATCAAACAGGGAGCTGTAGGATCCACCCCACCGGACGCTGTCCTGTCCATCAAACAGGGAGCTGTAGGATCCACCCCACCGGACACTGTCCTGTCCATCAAACAGGGAGCTGTAGGATCCACCCCACCGCACGCCGTCCTGTCCATCAAACAGGGAGCTGTAGGATCCACCCCACCGGACACTGTCCTGTCCATCAAACAGGGAGCTGTAGGATCCACCCCACCGGACACTGTCCTGTCCATCAAACAGGGAGCTGTAGGATCCACCCCACCGGACGCTGTCCTGTCCATCAAACAGGGAGCTGTAGGATCCACCCCACCGGACACTGTCCTGTCCATCAAACAGGGAGCTGTAGGATCCACCCCACCGCACGCTGTCCTGTCAATCAAACAGGGAGCTGTAGGATCCCGGCAACCGGAAGCTGTTGTATCCAGGCAACAGGATGCTGTGGTGTCTAGGCAACCATCTGACGGACAGATGGAGAGCGATGATTTTTGTGCCGTGTGTCTGATTGGAGGAGAGCTGCTCTGTTGCGACCGCTGTCCTAAAGTATTCCACCTGAGCTGCCATGTTCCTTCTCTGGTCACCTTCCCCACGTGAGCCCGCTTCTCTTTTACTCCAACAGGCGGGGCCGTGCTGAGGGAATGAACTATTAGAATGCTTTACACCCAATTCCCCATAACCTTCCCAATCATACTTTGCGATGTAAAGCTTGTAACTATTAATTGATAAGATCATCTAAAGATAAGTTGGAGTAACATCATTAGTAATAATTAGTCAATCATAAACATGACCAATTCACTTTTATCGAGTCTGTAAAGCAGAGAAAATAAAAATGTTTGCGGTACATTGCATTTCAAAGACACTTACGATCAAATATGTGGAAATGGTTTGAATGTTTTTCATTGTAGATCCTATAATGTTAAAACAAGCAGCTTAGTGAATCAGTCAGTAACACTGCTACTAACTAGAGTCCCATCTGTGGCCCACAGGGGAGACTGGCTCTGTACTCTGTGCCGGAGCGACCAGGACCCAGCGGAGGTCTATGGCTGCGAGAGTCCACCCTCTAGTGGGGAGAAGAGAGCTCCATACAGCCTTTCAACCAGGGACCAGAGAGTAAGCCCTACCACACACGCTGCAGTCTGCTACAAGGCACTGCTCAGGTGCATGCTGCTCACTGGGACAGAGAAGTAGTCGCTACACAGTGTAACTGCACGGTATATATATAGTTCTTGTCCTGGAAAGTCCTTTTACTGTCTATTCAGATCCTAGCCCACTAACATAAGTACATTATAGTAACAACTTAACAGGAAAGTAACAAAGGTAAGCAGAATTCATTTCAAATTTGAGTAATGGTGTTTTTGTAGTTATATCTACATAAGACAAATGATAGAAACCCAGCAACCGAGCAACCGGAGTGATTCTATTGAATTGCATCTATTTTATTGACGTGTGTGCGTGTGTGTGTTTGCGTGCGTGCGTGTGTGTTCTCGCTGCAGAGGTGTGAGAAGCTGACTCTGCTGCTGCTCTGTCAGCTCCTCAGCGCTCCGTTCCAGCAGGCTGTCAGCCCACTGGTCAGACACACCTTCATACAGACTCATGTTGTACTGGGTTATCATTCAGTCTCTGACACTCCTTCATACAGACTCATGTTGTACTGGGTTATCATTCAGTCCACTCCTTCATACAGGCTCATGTTGTACTGGGTTATCATTCAGTCCACTCCTTCATACAGACTCATGTTGTACTGGGTTATCATTCAGTCCACTCCTTCATACAGGCTCATGTTGTACTGGGTTATCATTCAGTCCACTCCTTCATACAGGCTCATGTTGTACTGGGTTATCATTCAGTCTCTGACACACCTTCATACAGGCTCATGTTGTACTGGGTTATCATTCAGTCTCTGACACTCCTTCATACAGACTCATGTTGTACTGGGTTATCATTCAGTCTCTGACACTCCTTCATACAGACTCATGTTGTACTGGGTTATCATTCAGTCTCTGACACTCCTTCATACAGACTCATGTTGTACTGGGTTATCATTCAGTCTCTGACACTCCTTCATACAGGCTCATGTTGTACTGGGTTATCATTCAGTCCACTCCTTCATACAGGCTCATGTTGTACTGGGTTATCATTCAGTCCACTCCTTCATACAGACTCATGTTGTACTGGGTTATCATTCAGTCCACTCCTTCATACAGACTCATGTTGTACTGGGTTATCATTCAGTCCACTCCTTCATACAGGCTCATGTTGTACTGGGTTATCATTCAGTCCACTCCTTCATACAGGCTCATGTTGTACTGGGTTATCATTCAGTCTCTGACACACCTTCATACAGACTCATGTTGTACTGGGTTATCATTCAGTCTCTGACACTCCTTCATACAGGCTCATGTTGTACTGGGTTATCATTCAGTCCACTCCTTCATACAGGCTCATGTTGTACTGGGTTATCATTCAGTCCACTCCTTCATACAGGCTCATGTTGTACTGGGTTATCATTCAGTCCACTCCTTCATACAGGCTCATGTTGTACTGGGTTATCATTCAGTCCACTCCTTCATACAGACAGACTCATGTTGTACTGGGTTATCATTCAGTCTCTGACACTCCTTCATACAGGCTCATGTTGTACTGGGTTATCATTCAGTCTCTGCATACTTCAATAGCATCTTCCTAGAAGGTGGAATGTGGCCTATTGGCTCAGGTAAAGGCAGATGGCCTTGCTTCTCCAATCGAAGATGTGAGATAAGTTATATATTTGTGTATTTTATGAGGGATGAACCATCAATGCAGTTCTAATGTAAATCATCCTAATCCGAGTGTAACAGCATTATGTTTGCAAGGCCTCTACTGCTGTAGGTGAAATTATCATTAGAACTACTAGGACTGGGAGTTATGGAATTCTAAATCAAATCAAATAAAAAATCCTAGTAATTATCTTTTCAAATACACTGTCAACACAAAGCAATGCAGAAAAGCCAGCGTTGTAACATAGCTTTTCCCTTGGCTCTGTGAGAAGTGAGTGACTCCTCTCTCTCCTCTCTTGGTGGTTGTGGTTTGGGGTGATGGACCAGGCGCGTAACTACTACCAGATCATCAGAAGACCCATGGACCTCTCTCTGATCCGGAGGAAGCTGGACAAGAGCAACACGCTGCACTACTTCACCCCCCAACACTTTGTGGACGACGTCCTCCTCATGTTCAGGAACTGCGCCACCTTCAATTATGTAAGTGTCTACTTGGCATGGAGATGTTACTACTCCCAAGTCTAGTAGAAGTTGATTCTTTGTTGATTTTCCAAGAAGCAAATACAGTATCAGTTAAACATATGAGATGATCACGTAGCAGTTAGACATCTTGCTCAAGGATCCCCATGTGTACGGTGGACGACAGATGCATTTGAACCAATCACTTGTCTGGGAGTCACAAACGATATAACCACTGGGCTTTCAACAGATTTACAATAACATCATTCACTTCAGCACAAAGGATGTGTGTGATCAGGATGGTGTAGTGTAATGTGTTTGAGTGTCAGCCAGAAGGCAGTGGGTTCTATCTCCACCTGTCCGCAGCCTGTGGGCAGTCCTGAGCAAGATGCTCTACCATCCTCCTTAAGAAAATGAATTCCTTTTGGGTAAAAGGAGGCGGTTGTCATCTACCTTTGCAGCCGGACTCGGAGGTGGCACGTGCAGGTCGCGACCTGGAAGTGTTGTTCCTGGAGCAGCTCCGGCTGGTGTTCAGTGACCAGAACTTTCCTGCAGCCAGCCAAGAGGGAACCAAGCAGGCTGGTCTTCACTGGCTCAACCGGAAGAGGAAGGAGACCTACAGGAAGAAGAACAAGGTTTTGGGAGGGAAGAAATACTTCCTGTGATCTATGTTTTATAGTTGTTTATATATATATATATATATTGAAATGACCTTTTGTGAAGACTGATGTAGTTCCACATACTGCTACAAAGTGGATAGCACACCTTGTATGCTGTCTTTGTGTTTGTCGATGGCACAGTTCATGATTCATATACTCAGCTGCTTATTTTGGTGAAGATTAGGCATTTTGTGTACTTTATTTTCATGGTGGAACTGATGTAAGATGTCTAACCGACATGCATTTTTATTCAAATCCAAACTTAAGGGACTTCAATCTGGTTGTTGTGGTGTGTATGTGTGCAGTTTACAACGTCAATATTGCAGAATAGTAGACAAAATCAAAAGCATTCTGAAATAAATTGTCCAGGACGCAGACGCAGAAGATTGGCTCCTCCCATCAGGAATGCTTTGTCTGTTACAAATGTGATTATCACAAACAATTTATAATACCACCACTGGCACCAAACATGGCTGCCAAACAGAAAGACTTCATCCTGTTTTTTTTTCTGTATTTCTTTTCTAATGTTGTCTACTTTATTCTTCAAAGACCTTCCCAAATAAGCTTTCCAATTCTATATTGTTTTACGAAAAAACCAAAACAAACACAAAGTGATAATGTGTGAACATTTGTTGTTTATTTTCTCTTTGTTTAATGTTGACATGCTACATATCAGTCTATTCACAAGACTATTCTATTCATGGCTGTTTTACTGAATACAAACATAAAGAATCACTGCTGTATTTATTTAAAACTTGATTTAAATAAACATGAAGGACAAGCTTGTAACTCCACATCTGCATTTGATATAGGCCTATATTAAATACATATGAATATAGTTACAGATATTACACCTCTGACATTAACATCAGCTTGATTGCAAGCTGAATAGTTCTGTATCTGATCACTTTTGAGCCGCATCCAAACACTTGTGCCAGTGCATCAGTGTGGTTGCATGTTTCATATGTTTCATATGTTTCACATGTTTCAACAGTTTCACATGTTTCATATGTTTCACATGTTTCACATGTTTCACATGTTTCACATGTTTCACATGTTTAACATGTTTCATATGTTTCACATGTTTCACATGTTTCATATGTTTCACATGTTTCATGTTTCATATGTTTCACATGTTTCATATGTTTCACATGTTTCACATGTTTCATGTTTCACATGTTTCACATGTTTCATATGTTTAACATGTTTCACATGTTTCATATGTTTCACATGTTTCATATGTTTAACATGTTTCACATGTTTCATATGTTTCACATGTTTCACATGTTTAACATATTTCACATGTTTCACATGTTTCACATGTTTAACATGTTTCATATGTTTCATATGTTTCACATGTTTCACATGTTTCATATGTTTAATAGGTTTCATATGTTTCACATGTTTCATATGTTTCATATGTTTCATATGTTTCACATGTTTCATATTATGTTTCACATGTTTCATATGTTTCACATGTTTCATATGTTTCACATGTTTCACATGTTTCATATGTTTCATATGTTTCATATGTTTATCGATACTGTCTTTATTCAGCTGTGCAGCTCCCGGTGGTCCAGGTTTGTTTGCAGAACCAAACAATTAGGAAACTTTGAAAACAGCAACAGTGTGTGTCTGATTTGTCAACAGTCAGCTAAAGGCTGAGGGCCGAGCCATCAACACAGTGTTTCCTTTGAACTGTGAGCTCAGCCAGTGAGTAAGACATGTTATCCACGTAAGTGGATGAAGACCTACAGAGGAGGAGGAGAGTGGAGGAGGAGAACAGTTGCATTGTTGTGATGAATGTAAAAAAACAAATGAAAGATATCGCGAATCTCCTTGCAATATGGAGAGAGCTTTTTAAGACATTGAAAATGGATGCACCAAGTAACATTATTTGATTATATTTTATCGAATGTGTGCTCAGTCTATAAGATCCAAGACAAGCAGGACTTGTTGGTATGTTGTATGTTTTCAAGAACACACGTGACTTCTGCATGTCCCCACCCCAAAATATGGGCTGCCTTATGAACTCATTGTGTCCACTCAGATTAAGAATGAAACCTTAGAGATTGTTCACAGTCTCTTGTTTAGCGAAGCATTTAGAGACAGATTTGTGAGTCTCCCACATTTATAATATGTTATGGTTATAGACTAAAACCAAGAAATGTTTGGTTTTAGTATTTTTTGATAGATTAAATTTGATAATAATAATAATAATAATAATAATAATAATAATAATAATAATAATAATAATAATAATAATAAAATGAAAAGATAATCATGACAATTTAATAGGGTAATAAGATACTAAAATGATCAATTTGGAGGCTCTAGCCCTACAGCAAGTGATTGATTTGTAGGGTTCCTTCGAAGGACACTTGGGAGTGAGTAACAAACCAGAGGCCTATTTCATGTGACAGGAGGACATAGCTTTAGCCCTCCATGAAGTGACTTACAAAGCATCATCAAACGTGCCATTATCTATATATCTATATCCCTCTCTCTCTCCCTCAACCCACACAGCCGAGGCAGAGACAAACCCTGAGCCTGGTCTGTCCAAGCGGTCTGCCTGGTAAAAAGCAGTTTTTCCTGGCTACTGTCGCATAAAGTTCTTCCTCTGTTGGGTCTCAGTAAGTAACATCGTGAAGAGTTTAGTCTAGACCTGCTCTAAATGTAAAGTGTCTTGAGATAACTGCTGTTATGAATTGGTGCAATATTAATAAAATGTAATTGAATATATATATATATATATATATATATATATATATATATATATATATAGGGCATATCAGGGTAACTACCCTGATATGCTACCCTGACTTAGACTTCACAGTGTAATTGAACCCCGTTTCAATTACACACACACACACACACACACACACACACATACAGAGCGGTGAGAAGCGTGCAGCCAGCAGCAACACCCAATCGAGCCTTTGTGAAACAATAAGTTGTAACTAACATTAGCACTGGATGGGCAACATACAGGAGACATGCAGCCGTGGCTGGCAGCTCACCTGTCACCACACGGAAGCGGAAATGGAGGACGCACAGGAGTGACGTCACCCAGCCCCCAGACCTGCAGCACAGCTGGCCGTCACCATGACAACCAACCACATGTTGCAACACTTGGGCCTGAAAGACCTGAACAAAGACCACCACTTTTCCATAACTACACCTGAGGATGTGCAACCCAAGCTAGCAGATAAAAGATATTCACAATCCTCAATGAGAAAGATTGACATTGGCAAGTAAAATGACATGACGCATCTGCAGTTCTGTGTATGTTCAACACGCCATGGGGAAGGTACCAGTTCACCTGACTACCCTTAATATGCAAGTGAGGTGTTTCAGCAGATAAGCTGTTTTGTTTTGCAGGCATCAGTGGTGTCCACATGACATGATGACATGATAACTGCAGCAGAAACCAAAGAGGAGCATGACCACATCCTGAATAGAGCCATACAGCCAAATGTGAAATTCAATGCTGACAAGATTCCGTACATGGTGAGTGAAGTGAAATACTGTACATGGGCCATATTATCAGCGCTGATGGAGTGAGAGCTGACAGCTCCAAGGTAGCGGCGATAACAAGGGATAAGAAGGGCCTACAGAGGCTGTTGGCCCTGACATGGTCCCTGGCTCAGTACAGTACAGATGAGGCCACACTCACAGCACTGTTACAAACACTGCTGAGAAAAGATATGGAGTAGCAATGGTGCCCAGAACACCAGGTGGTGTGATACAAGCTGAAGGCTTCATTAGCTCTGATTCTTCAACCCAAAAGAAGAAATAGAAATTCAGGCTGATTCATCCAAAGATGGACTTGGGGCTGTTCTTATGCAAGACAGATACCCAATTACGTTTGCATCGAGGGCTCTGTCTGTCTGGAGCAGAACAAAAATTATGCGCAGATAGAAAGAGAACCACCGGCAATAGTTTTTGCACTCAGAAAGTTTGATCAATATGTGTGTCCCTGTGAAAGTACAGTATGATCACAAGCCACTGGAGCCCATACTAACCAAGCCAATTGGAAAAGCACCTGCAAGGCTACACTGGATGCTGTTACAGATACTTAAGTATGACTTCCATGTAAGATACATCCAAGAGCCACTGGAGGGTGCAATTATGCAGCAACTGAGGGAAGCAATAAACAGTGATGCTGAAATACAGCATATTGTTAAATATAGCACAACCATACTGGCAGATCAGGGACACAGTATGCATTGAAGATGGCTCAGTGTGATAATGATGATGATGACACAATCATCATTCCTAGAGAAGTTCAGAGCTTCAGAGCTGAGGTACAATACAGGTCGTACATCCAAGACGTCCAGAGGAACTTAGCACATGCAGGAGCTCTGGTCAGTTAGCCTGGCCTCACACATTGTGTTCATATGACAGTTGAATTATGCATGGCCTGCCAAGGACAACCACAGAGCAATCACAAAGAACCACTTCTTTGCACAATGTGCCTGAGACACCATGGGAGAAAGTTGGAGCAGACATTTTCGACTATAAAGGCCCCCCATTCCTTCTGATTGTGGATTACTACTCCAAGTATCCAGAGGTCCTTAATATACCCGACAAAGCTTCAGGAACAGTGATTGGGAAGTTCAAAGCTGTTTTCGCCATGCATGGAACACCAGTGGAGCTGGTAACAGAAATTAAGAGGTTTGCAAGAGAATGGGGTCTCAAGGTCACACACTCAAGCCCAGCACTTCCCCAGCCAAATGGGGGCAGCAAGAAGCCTTTTCAGACTGAACAACATGCTGGAAACAGTGGAACAACAGACAGGTGGACCCTCACATGGGCCTGCACCTTCACAGCATGCACACAGAACTGAACTGTTCTCCTACAGGTGCTGATGATGTGACACAGTACAGAAGTACAGCACCGTACTCCATATTCCTACTGTTAGAGTTGAATGACAATGTAAGTGTTCTTAAAATGCACTAACATGTTGCTGATAATTTCTGCAGAGTGAAATGATGACTTGTTTTGAAAGCGAGATCAACAATTTAAATAGTAAGGAATTTGAAGCTAATTTCTGATATTATAGATAAAAATGACTATATAGCCAACAGTGTAGTTGTTCCTGAATGTAACCCAAGGTATGTGAATGTCAATGATATTGGGTTGCTGTGTGTACATACGTGTGCGTGTAAACACGTGCATGTGTGGTCAAGCTCTCTTTTAGGATGTCCTCCAAAGTCCAAGAAGGTTCAATGCAAATAAAAACAGGCCAAGTTTGTAAAACACTGAAATTGATTATTTTCATGCAATATTTCAAAGATTATATTGACGATTTGATGAGGTGTTTGAGCACCCAATGCCATTTGTTGAGGAGGTTTGAAATGATCCCCATACTGAAGAACCTGTCATCACGCTATAGAGAACCTGATGGGAGGTCCTGATTGCATCCCCTCAGGACAGGAACACACACATCCCCTCAGGACAGGAACACACACATCCCCTCAGGACAGGAACACACACATCCCCTCAGGACAGGAACACACACATCCCCTCAGGACAGGAACACACACATCCCCTCAGGACAGGAACACACACATCCCCTCAGGACAGGAACACACACATCCCCTCAGGACAGGAACACACACATCCCCTCAGGACAGGAACACACACATCCCCTCAGGACAGGAACACACACATCCCCTCAGGACAGAAACACACACATCCCCTCAGGACAGAAACACACACATCCCCTCAGGACAGGAACACACACATCCCCTCAGGACAGGAACACACACATCCCCTCAGGACAGGAACACACACATCCCCTCAGGACAGGAACACACACATCCCCTCAGGACAGGAACACACACATCCCCTCAGGACAGGAGCACACACATCCCCTCAGGACAGGAACACACACATCCCCTCAGGACAGGAACACACACATCCCCTCAGGACAGGAACACACACATCCCCTCAGGACAAGAACACACACATCCCCTCAGGACAGGAACACACACATCCCCTCAGGACAAGAACACACACATCCCCTCAGGACAGGAACACACACATCCCCTCAGGACAGGAACACACACATCCCCTCAGGACAGGAACACACACATCCCCTCAGGACAGGAACACACACATCCCCTCAGGAGCTCCAGCTGAGTTTGGTTACATTGGCAGAAAAAAGTTCAGCTACAAAAAAAGTTTCAACTACATTACTTTACTAATTATTTTGGTCCGGTGGTATAATGAGACCCCACTCTTGTGATATCATTGTTGACCATGTGAGTTGTATCGTTACATGCAATGAATACAATGACTGTTCTTCTGTTCTATGCCTCAAAGGTCCATAGTCGTCTTTCTAAATGATGCTGATGCTCTGCAGAGGTTCAGTTCGGCTCTAGGCCTGGATGATGAGGACATTACAAACTAAACATCATATATAGACATCATATACTTACAAACTAAACATCATATACGTTCACTGAGTATTAATGAAAATCAAATCCAGGTTTATCGTTCGATATTAATGTTGAATGTCAATGTTAATGTCAAATCTATCTTAAAGTATTGCATTGTCCACTGAGCATAAAATGAATTTCAGCCATATTGTTTTTGCAGACAGAAGCCTGACAGTTGCTTGATGCTGATTCCTTCAACCAGCCAATAGGTTTGCTTGACCAGCTATGTTGTTTTGGGAAGGATTGCAAACAACCTATTCTGTGGTTTAGGTTGGAAAACAGTCTGGTTGTTTGTGTGTGACTGTATATGTGTTTGTGTGGGTATACCTGTGTATCTAGTTGTGTGAGTGTGTGCATGTGTGAGTCTGTGAATGAGTGAGTGATTAAGCGGTAGAACAAGAGCACTCTTGTTCAGTACACAGCGACTGTGAGCACGAAACTGAAAGGCAAAAATACAGAGGATTACACTAAAAGGGACAGAGAAAACTTCTTCAACTGTCTCTTTAACTGTCTCCTCTGACAGTTAAAAAAAAGAATGAAAAGAAGTGAACAGTCTTCTGAGGGAAGAGGAGGGCGGTCATGGGGTAGGGGGGGGGGGGGGGGGGGGGGGGGGGGGGGTTGTACTGCACGGTTGTACTGCAGGGTTGTCTATAAGCCACATTTGTTCTCCACTGTTAACCCAGAGGAAGCAGACACTCCACAGAGCTGCAGACAGCAGGGGAAGAGGAGAAGAGTTGAGGGTTCCTGCTATGAATGACATCAAGCTGGCCCTCATGGGGGGTTCCTGGGCTGGGAAATCAGGTGGGTGAATGAACAAGCCTTCTTCATTAAAGAAACGCATGTTGTTGTTGAGGATTTTACTATATCCTTAATTTGTCATTTGGCAGAAGCTTCATGGAAAATGTCATACTGGGAAATCTTATTTACATGTAAGTGTGCTGTGTGTGTGTGTGTGTGTGTGTGTGTGCGAGTGCCTGTGTGTGTGTGCGTGTGCGTGTGTGCGAGTGCGTGTGTGTGTTTGTCTGTGTGTGTGCCTGTGTGTGTGTGCGTGTGTGTGTGTGCGTGTGTGTGTGTGTGCGAGTGCGTGTGTGCGAGTGTGTGTGTGCGAGTGTGTGTGTGTGTGGTTGTGTGTGTGTGTGTCTGTGTGTGTGCCTGTGTGTGTGTGCGTGTGTGTGTTTGCGTGTGTGTGTGTGTGTGTGTGTGTGCGAGTGTGTGTGTGTGTGGTTGTGTGTGTGTGTGAGTGTGTATGTGTGAGTGTGTATGTGCAAGTGTGTGTGTGCGAGTGTGCGTGTGTGCGAGTGTGCGTGTGTGCGTGTGTGCGAGTGTGTGTGTGTGTGTGTGTGTGTGCGCGTGTGCGCGTGTGCGCGTGTGCGTGTGTGCGTGTGTGTGTGTGTGTGTGTGTGTCTGTGTGTGTGTGTGTGTGTACAAGTGAACGTGTAAGTGCTCAGTGGCTGTATCGAGAGATTTAAGCAGCTGTGTTTTGTCCTCAAAGTGTCATCTGAAATGGGACAGAAACACATTTCTTCTTACAGAAAACGATATTGAAGAATATTGATTCATTTAAGTGTCTGCTTCCGGAGGGCATATGGTCATATGATGGTACTACTTACTGTGCATTTCAAACTAATATGTGTTCAATATGTACCAATGTACACGCTGAAATGTCTCTTTAGACCATTAGACATTTAATATAATATGGTTCACAACTTGTGATCATTGTTAGATTTTCCCAATATTCTGGAAAACATCCCAATGGTTCTACATGTTTGGGTTTGGAAGCGTTTGGAACCAGTGAGGTGATGCGTTGATGAAAAATCTGAAAATGTGGTCTTTCAGCTCAAACCCATCACTGTCCCAGCTGCACATCCTCTGTATGGTGGATAATCATATCACTCTGGACATTCTCAGCATCCTCCCCACTGGCCTCTGTTATCAGAACAATCTTGGCTGCTTTGTTCAGAGAAACCCCTTAAATTCTCTGTGTCCCTAGAAGTCAGGAGTGTGTTGAAAGTAACTGAAATCCCTAATGACAAATTGCAGGGTGACAAACATGTTTCAAAGAGTTGTGGTGCTTTGTTGTGAAGCAGCCTGTGTTTCGTTGTAATGTTGTTTAATTTAAATCAGACATCATTCACTGTGTCTGCTGCCCTCTGTCAACTAGTCCCTGGGGAAGAGGCTGTGAATCGTAATGCATTCACACAGTCAACGAAAGCTTTAAATACCCGCAATTATATGCTGTAGAAATGAAATAAGAACTTGATTGGAAAGGGTAGGTAGACACTTATTCATCCTTAAATAATCCTCTGTGTTTTTTACTTCTTTTTAATCTCTTCAGTATATCTATCTCTATTACGATATTTTAAATCATACTTTTTTCAAGCTGCAATATTGAGGGCAAAAATAATCCAATAATAATTCCAATAATAATATATTTAATATATATATAAGTTTTAAATGACTGTTGCCCCAACATTTTGAATAGTGATTAAACAGATTTGATGTTTGAAAGCTTTATAAAACATAAGGTTGAACGGAGACATAGTGATTATGTAGCTCAGAGAAGTTTGTTTTATGTATTTCCTCGCCACTTCTGGGGCAAATCAAATTCCAGGCAGTTATCATGTTCCTCCTGAGGAACGTCCCACCACTCCACTCAACCCTGATCATGTTCCTCCTGAGGAACGTCCCACCACTCCACTCAACCCTGATCATGTTCCTCCTGAGGAACGTCCCACCACTCCACTGAACCCTGATCATGTTCCTCCTGAGGAACGTCCCACCACTCCACTGAACCCTGATCATGTTCCTCCTGAGGAACGTCCCACCACTCCACTCAACCCTGGAGAACAAAACAGTGCAGCAGAACAGACACGTCTGTGGAGACGGAGCGAGGGGCAGCTGTGTGTCGCTACACACATCACAACTAGGATAAGCTTCATTTGTGGACTTTAGCTTTCATGGAAGAAAAAGGTTATTATTATCTTTAAATGTCCCTTTTACACACACACACACACACACACACACACACACACACACACACACACACACACACACACACACACACACACACACACACACACACACACACACACACACACACACACACACACACACACACACACACACACACACACACACACACACACACACACACACACACACAGTTTGAGCAGACTGGCTGGCTTTTGTCTGTTTAAGAGCTCAATAACAGTATGCCCCCTTCCCTCCACCCTTCATGGCAGGAGAGTACAGCGGTAACTGGTGAGGTAGTTACGGGAGACAAAACGAAGACAAAGAGAGATTGTATAGATTACTTAGATTGTGTTTGTGTGTGTGTGTGTGTGTGTGTGGCGAAATGGAGAGAAGGAGGGGGAAAGTTGCTCGACAACGCCACCTGGGGAATTGCACCCCAGGAAGTACACCCTTGGCCCTGTACTTTGGCCAACACAAGGTCACACAGATTCGTTACACGTTTTGTATGGAGGACGAGAGACGGACTTACAAAAGATATCCAGATTTATTAATTTACAGTATCAAAAAAAAAGAGCTCAGGGATCTCAACAACAACAGATGTCAAGTCAAAACCACAATCACAGTAGAACTAAACAGGTGCAGAGCTAGGCCGTAGCGAGGCGGTCAGACTAAATCAACTCAATAAATAAATAAAAAAGAATCACCACAAACCAAATCACCACGTGCCACCAAACTTGCGGGAGTGAGAAGGGGACCACCACCAGGGAAAGCCTGCCGCCCGCTGCACCAGCTCCTGTCCTGGAGACACAACAAAACCCCCCAAAATTACACTACTGTTGTGATGAGACACTCAGGTTGTTGAGGCAATCATTTAAAACAGGACTATATTAAAACACACACACACAGCACTCACACCCACACACAGGAACAGTACTGACTAATAACCAAACATTAAACCCAAATACAAATATACAGGAAACCAACTAATTCTTAAGACAAGTAATCATAAAACAAAACAACGACATTTAGCTGTGGGTGGGGGCCAGGCGTATTTATCACCCCAAAGTAAAACAGAAAATATATAACCAATTGAACCCCACAGAAATAAATCAGAAATGAGTAAATACGGATGTGCTTAACCCCAAAAAGAGACTGGTTAACAAAACCAAAACGTAACACACAAAAATATATGTATAGGATAAGACGGAGGACGGAGAACTTAGCGCTGCGTGGAAACGCAGCCGCCGCAGAGGACTGTGTGGGAAAAGGGCCGCGGTGCCGGAGCAGCCGATGAAGATGACAGAGTAGATGTAGAAGACGGAGTAGATGTGGAAGACGGAGTAGATGTGGAAGGCGGAGTAGATGTAGAAGGCGGAGTAGATGTAGAAGGCGGAGTAGATGTAGGAGGCGGAGCGGTCGCACCAGCACCGGAGGCCGTGGATGGTTTACGTTTGGGATACGTCACAGAGCCGTGCAGGGCAGCTTCGCCAGAGCACAGGAGGAGGAAGAAAAGGGCCGCTGCAGCTTCAACAGCTACAGCAGGACAGAGAGCAGACAGCTAAGCACAAAGCTAACACAACCAGCAGGTTAACAAAAGAACACGCTTACCCGAACGAAGAGAGCTTTATGCCCCCGAAACTGATCACCGGCTGCGGTAACAGTATGGAGCGGACGCCACACTCCCCTCACTCTTAACACTGAGTCACTGAGCCCCCGAACAACACGGCCAACGCTGGAAAGTTGCAAAATCACGGCAGCTGTCACATCATAAAGGTGCCATAAAATTGCACGAAAGTAGCGTCATGCCGACTTACCTTCAAGTGACTGAAGCACGCCAACCAACCGGAGCAAGCCAACAATCCACACACGCCACACCGCGAGTGCCAGGCAGCAGTGTGCGCACCAGAGAAGGCGCGGCACTTATACAGGTGAAACCAATCAGCCACCAGAAATCACCTGAGTGGAGGAGGAGCAACACTCAACCTGCCACATTCGCAACCCCTTGTTGCCCCCCAAAAAACCTGTGAGGGTGGTAGGTGAGGGGTAAGGGTGGTTAAGAGGCCTGAGAGCTGAGGGTTAAGGGAGAGGTGAGCGATGAGAGATGAAACGCCTCCTCAGCCCTTCAACTCCCAGGAGAGAGTGTTCCCTATCCCCAGCAGAGAGAGTGTTCCCTATCAGCAGAGAGAGTGTTCCCTATCAGCAGAGAGAGTGTTCCCTATCAGCAGAGAGAGTATTCCCTATCCCCAGCAGAGAGAGTGTTCCCTATCAGCAGAGAGAGTGTTCCCTATCAGCAGAGAGAGTGTTCCCTATCAGCAGAGAGAGTGTTCCCTATCAGCAGAGAGAGAGTGTTCCCTATCAGCAGAGAGAGTGTTCCCTATCAGCAGAGAGAGTGTTCCCTATCAGCAGAGAGAGTGTTCCCTATCAGCAGAGAGAGAGTGTTCCCTATCAGCAGAGAGAGTGTTCCCTATCAGCAGAGAGAGTGTTCCCTATCCCCAGCAGAGAGAGTGTTCCCTATCAGCAGAGAGAGTGTGTTCCCTATCAGCAGAGAGAGTGTTCCCTATCAGCAGAGAGAGTGTTCCCTATCCCCAGCAGAGAGAGTGTTCCCTATCAGCAGAGAGAGAGTGTTCCCTATCAGCAGAGAGAGTGTTCCCTATCAGCAGAGAGAGTGTTCCCTATCCCCAGCAGAGAGAGTGTTCCCTATCAGCAGAGAGAGTGTTCCCTATCAGCAGAGAGAGAGTGTTCCCTATCAGCAGAGAGAGTGTTCCCTATCAGCAGAGAGAGTATTCCCTATCCCCAGCAGAGAGAGTGTTCCCTATCAGCAGAGAGAGTGTTCCCTATCAGCAGAGAGAGTGTTCCCTATCAGCAGAGAGAGTGTTCCCTATCAGCAGAGAGAGAGTGTTCCCTATCAGCAGAGAGAGTGTTCCCTATCAGCAGAGAGAGTGTTCCCTATCAGCAGAGAGAGTGTTCCCTATCAGCAGAGAGAGAGTGTTCCCTATCAGCAGAGAGAGTGTTCCCTATCAGCAGAGAGAGTGTTCCCTATCCCCAGCAGAGAGAGTGTTCCCTATCAGCAGAGAGAGTGTGTTCCCTATCAGCAGAGAGAGTGTTCCCTATCAGCAGAGAGAGTGTTCCCTATCCCCAGCAGAGAGAGTGTTCCCTATCAGCAGAGAGAGAGTGTTCCCTATCAGCAGAGAGAGTGTTCCCTATCAGCAGAGAGAGTGTTCCCTATCCCCAGCAGAGAGAGTGTTCCCTATCAGCAGAGAGAGTGTTCCCTATCAGCAGAGAGAGTGTTCCCTATCAGCAGAGAGAGTGTTCCCTATCAGCAGAGAGAGTGTTCCCTATCCCCAGCAGAGAGAGTGTTCCCTATCCCCAGCAGAGAGAGTGTTCCCTATCCCCGGCAGCATTGCTGAATAACCACACTTTTATTTTGATGGCCGGCGACCCCTGAGGGGTTGAGAGTGAGGGGATTGTGTGAAGGGATGATTCATGACATCATCTTTCTGATTCCCTCCAGCTGTCCTGGTCCGCTGCCTGACCAGACGCTTCATCGGGGAGTATGCCTCCGACACCAGTGAGTGTCGCCAGAGTAATCCTGCGCTCACCATTACCCATAATGCCATGGGGTCTGCTGATGTGGATTTGTTTTGAGCTCACAAAGGTCTAAAACAATTAATATTAATGAAACTTTCACCAGTTCCATTAACCTCTCAATATAAATATCAACTAATATTTCATTAAAATAGTTTGCGATTTAAAATGTATCTGTGACTTCAATTCAAATCAACACCTTTCTTACCGCAAAATATACTCTTATATATTATATAGAATGCTATTATACTTTTGTTTCCAATACAATGACATGGATGAATGGGTATATACACATACAGCGAGTTAATATGACCAATATAGGGCGGGGGCGGCAGTAGCTCAGTGGACAGAGAGGGTCGTCCACTAACCGTAGGGTCGGCGGTTCGATCCCTGAACCCCCTCCTCCAAAAATGTCAAACCCCATAAATGAACTGATTGTATGTCGCTTTGTATAAAAGCGTCTGCTAAATGCCCCTTTACCTTATATATGATAATTTCCATGGCAGCTACAGAATCCAATATCACTCCTGTGTGGCTACACACACTGTGTGTACCATTTACCTAATTCAACATGTACACAGTATTTACACTGTACTCTAAATGATGAGGAGCTTCATGTTGTTTCAATAGTTGCTCTTCCAGTGATATTGTTTCCCGGGATTGTGTTGATTTCCACAGATTCGCTGTACCGTAAGAGACTGTCATGACAGACAGCAGAACCTGGAGCTCTTTGACCCTTGTTCACAGGTACTGCACAGCACCTACACAAAGAGTTAACAACAATACAATTATTTTGCAATATAAAATAATCCACTGTATTTTAATGACTGATTGTAATTGTAATTTCATCACAATATTTACATTTGAAAATTATTTTGTCATGGAGTTTATAGGGCTTCTGAACCAGACAGTCGATAAAACCATATTCAGTATTCTGGTCTAAGCTATACCATCATAACCTGCAAGGAGTTAGTGGAAGCTCTAAAGGTTTGTCTAAAGAGGTTCACGAGACCAAGATCCTGAGTAACAAAGAGCATGTTTAACCTTGTCTTCTCCTTTCTCTCCACTGTGAGAGCACAGAACAACCCAGACAGACATTTTATTACAAAGTTAGTGTTTTTACTGGAATACCCCAAGGCACGGAGGACTAGAGGTATATGGGTCAGCCATTGTCACTCTCTTTCAATGTGACTGTAAGCTGGGTCCCTCTACTGATGAAGGCTACGGTTCAACCTGCAGACTCAACCTGCTTTAAGAAGCCTCTTAGTCTAAAATACATCTAAATGAGAGAGAGAGAGAGAGAGAGAGAGAGAGAGAGAGAGAGAGAGAGAGAGAGAGAGAGAGAGAGAGAGAGAGAGAGAGAGAGGGGAGAGGAACACCTTTGCTTATGGGTAATTTGTTTATTGTTTGTTAGCCCTTGAACCTTGGCTACTGTGTTCACACAGTTGCTGCTGACATCAGATTCTTTACACTGAGTGTGTGGCTGTGTTTTTGGATAATCATTTAGCCAACTCAAATATTACTTGGACTACAAACGGACTACAAACAGACCGCTTCTGTTCCCTAAACCTTGTCCTTTTCTGTAGATTCTGTATTCATATGCAGATATCTGTTTATAGGAATTACCGAAGGAATTATTAAAGGACATACCGGTCTGACCATTGCCATCATCCCCGGATCTCCATGTATCTCCTGACATCTGTGTTGTGTAGATTCCTTTAGCTGTCCTGCATCCTTGCAAATGCATTTGCAAGGATGCCCCCATAGTGTATAGCAAACTACCTTGGCCTTTCCCACCATGGCTGACTTCAGCCATGGCCAATCAAGAAATGAGCCCGCCTATCCTTCATCAGTGCAGGTAAAAGGGTAGGATTGAAGGATACAAGTGTACAGGTCTGCTAAATGTGTGAACAGTAAAAGGAGGTGTGCCCCGACAGACGACCAGGGCCAGGTGCATCACGGAGGAGCCTGTGGACTGGGCAGATGGCTTTGTGGTCGCCTATGACATCAGCAACCGCGCATCCTTTGCCAATGCCATAGAGATCCTGCGAGTGATCAGGGAGACACGCATGCCGGACAGCTGCAGAGGGTGAGCATCAGAACATCATGGGTTCATCTGAACATCATGCTTCTATTATGATTAATCAGAACGGCACCATTAGAACACCATGGCTTCATTCAAAAAAGTGTTTCACCATTATGGTTAATCAGAGCAGGTTCATGAGAACATCATGGTTTCATTATGGTTCATCAGAGCAGGTTCATGAGAACATCATGGTTTCATTATGGTTCATCAGAGCAGGTTCATGAGAACATCATGGTTTCATTATGGTTCATCAGAGCAGGTTCATGAGAACATCATGGTTTCATTGTGGTTCATCAGAGCAGGTTCATGAGAACATCATGGTTTCATTATGGTTCATCAGAGCAGGTTCATGAGAACATCATGGTTTCATTATGGTTCATCAGAGTAGGTTCATGAGAACATCATGGTTTCATTGTGGTTCATCAGAGTAGGTTCATGAGAACATCATGGTTTCATTATGGTTCATCAGAGTAGGTTCATGAGAACATCATGGTTTCATTATGGTTCATCAGAGCAGGTTCATGAGAACATCATGGTTTCATTGTGGTTCATCAGAGCAGGTTCATGAGAACATCATGGTTTCATTATGGTTCATCAGAGTAGGTTCATGAGAACATCATGGTTTCATTATGGTTCATCAGAGCAGGTTCATGAGAACATCATGGTTTCATTGTGGTTCATCAGAGCAGGTTCATGAGAACATCATGGTTTCATTGTGGTTCATCAGAGTAGGTTCATGAGAACATCATGGTTTCATTATGGTTCATCAGAGCAGGTTCATGAGAACATCATGGTTTCATTAGAGCACCATGAATTCTTCAGAACACCGTGGGGTCATCATAAGATCATACTTCACCATTCTAAATGATCTGGTCCTTAGTTACTTGAAGTTTCTTTAGTTGAAGTTGAACTTTACAGTATTACTATTCAGTGTTACTATTATAGTAATACAGTATTACTATACAGTATTACTATTCAGTGTTACTATTATAGTAATACACACGTCCAATAAGGAGCAGTAAGGGATTAGTATCTTGCTCAAGGGTGCATAGTGGGGGCATTGGGGATTGAACCAGTTTTTGACTCAGCTTTTGACTCAAAAACCCAGAGCTGCTACACTACCCTGTCCCTGTATTCTTTGTTTTGGAGCTTTCACATTTTGGACTAACGTTCTGAAACTTGTCTGAGAAGACAACATGCATCATGTAGTGGGCACAGCATGTCCACTTCCACAAAAGCACATCTTAAAATGACACTTAAGTAAGCCTAGCTATTACTACAATCAAGATGTAAGAAGTCCCTTTTATCAACAACACGTAAGAGTACTGCAAACAAACTACAACATACTAAAAGAGACCTTGTGTTTTCATGTGAATCACTCCCTGAGGAAAGCTTGCAGGGTATCATGTGGTGGGGAATTTGGAGGTATGCTTAATGCTTGTGTCTGTGCTGTGTGGCTTTATGTTCCCAGCAACACATAAATAATGTGGAGGCATTCACCTCCAGACCCACACAGTAGCGGATGAGCTTAAGCATCTCAATAACATACAGATAAGAAGGAGGAAATATACAGTACTGCCAGGCCAGCAAAACAACTCCCTCTTAAATAAAGTCTTTAAACTTTAGATTTCAGGGGGGGAAAGGTTATTACCTTTAAATGTCACTTTTACGCAAACCCGTCACACACACCCACACACACACCCACACACACACACACACACACACACACACACACACACACACACACACACACACACACACACACACACACACACACACACACACACAACAGACACACTCATGCTGAACAGTCAAGCTGCAGAAGGCAAGGCTCACTTGCCCTCTCACTCACCCACCTATGCAGAACTCAAGGCTTGCTCACTCACTCCCTCACTCACTCACTCACTCCCCTCTCAATTACTCACTCTCCAAGGCTTGTTCGCTCACTCTTTTGCTTTGACAATTGAAATTCCCCTCCACATTGCGGTTGTTGTGTGTAAGCTCCATTGAGGTGGAAGTGCCCGTGTGTCTGGTGGGAAACAAGCAGGACCTTTGCCACGCCCGGCAGGTCTGTGAGGAAGAGGGGCGGGGCCTGGAGAGACGCTCTGACTTCCAGGAGGTGTCGGGACGGCTTCCAGGACATCACTGACTCCTTCACCAAACTCATCCGCCACGTGATGGAGAACAACCTGAAGTGCCGCGCCGAGCGCTGCTGCTGCGGCGGCGGGCCCAAGGCCATGGCCAAGATCATCACCAACGTGTTCGGGAAGAGGAGGAGGTCGCTGTGAAGCTCCTGCAGGGGAGGACTGTGTGGTGCAGAAGGGAGGACCTGATGGACCTGCTGCTGTAGCACCCTGTGGCCTGTGTGTAAGAGCATCAATAGTAGTCCAAATAGTGTTCATACTGCTTTGGTTTCTGGAGACGTGGTGATAGAGTGTTGCAGTTTTCCCTGATAAATATGAGTGGACAGGAGGGTGAGCATCCATTCATTTTCAAATTTCAACCTTGGAATGAAGTAATATGTTTCATATTGTAAATAGGCCTCCTGTAAAATCACACATTTCCAACATAAGTGAAATAATAACAATGGTTATAGGATTCCCTTTAATGTTGTGATTTCGATCTGTTGTTTAATTTGGCAAAGAATTCGACAGGAAAGCGACAAAGTAGCCTTCCTGTTTAGCCAACCCAGAATTTCCTGGGAAAATCACTAGAGGTTCAGAAGAATGACGAAACACATTTTTAGATGTAAGTTATTGTGGAGACTCCAGGACATGCTCCCTATTGTCGTCACTAGATGGGAGTAGGGCTTCATGAGAGCAACAAGTAAAGCCTGTGAGTAACCTCTCCTTTATAATAGGGCCATAATAGGCCAACAGACACAAGAGACAAAGATGTTTGTCTCTGGTGTTCAAGGTGACATTCAGATCCGTTCTTAAATAGACACACACACACACACACACACACACACACACGCACACACCCACGCACACACACACACACACACTCACACACGCACACACACACGCACACACCCACGCACACACACACGCACACGCACACGCACACGCACACGCACACGCACACGCACACACCCACGCACACGCACACACACACGCACACACACACGCGCACACACACGCGCACACACACGCGCACACACACACGCACACACACACGCACACACCCACGCACACACACACACACACACACACACACACACACACACACACACACACACACACTCCATCACACTATCACATACTGGTTGCTCAGAGGCCGTAGTACTGAATGGGGCACATCTGTAGTACAAAGTGTCTGCTCAATATCTTTATTGGAGTGGTCAGAAAACATACACAAACACAAACACCACATGCACCCACGCCAGCACACATGCACCACACACACACACACACACACGCACACACACACACACACACGCATATACACACACACACACACACACACACACACACACACACACACACACACACACACACACACACACGCATATACACACACACACACACACACACACACACACACACACACACACACACACACACACACACACACACACACACACACACACACACACACACACACACACACACATAAGTAGGATTGAAGGTTGCTCTACCTCAGTTTGTTCTGATTATTGGCTGAACACACAAGTGACCATCAAATAGCTCAAGCAGAACAAAAATCCAAAACTTTCAATTCAATTCCTTTTATTTTCCTCCCAAACTCCCCACCTTTGGCCATGTTCCTCTCTATCATTTGGTTCTCCAGAGAGGTGAGAGGGCTGGGGGGGCTGGGGGGGCTGGGGGGGAGGTGACGGACCCCTCACTCAGAGCACGGCCCTGTATCTTCAGGTCAGCGGTTCCATTTGGTCCCTGGGTGGAGGAGAAATTGGTTTGGGGCCCCGCTAAAGACAACCATCCGACCAAGGGGATTGGATGCCACTGGGGCACGGTGGGAGCCAATCAGAAAGGCCATCGATCAGTTCCCCCTTTAATCTCACAGTCGGTGAACACAATCTTAAACTCCACATCTTACCCAGAATGACAGGCTGAAACCATGGAGATGGTTCCTGTGATGCCCGCTGGTGAAGTCACACTCAGATTGCAACTCGATTGACAAGATATTTTTATTTCTGCTAAATCCACTGCTGCATCATCTAACCCTTTACTGTTGAGGCTCAACATTCAATAGCTCCGGCTTTTTTCAAATATCTATTTGACTAGGCTTTTTCGTTATTTGTG
This sequence comes from Urophycis tenuis, assembly GCA_036785325.1. Lineage (NCBI taxonomy): Eukaryota > Metazoa > Chordata > Actinopteri > Gadiformes > Phycidae > Urophycis > Urophycis tenuis. The sequence goes on from JAXIVH010000013.1 coordinate 219,005, forward strand.
TATGATCATAAAGGGATTGAGAGTCACTGGTATCTATACATGTTGTATAGGTGTTGGGTTTTTTGGAGTCAGATTTAACAGAGATTAAGACAGATGAGTTTCAATGACAGATGATTTTTATTTCTTTGAGAAGAGCATATTCTTTAACATCAAACACCTGACTGGCTCTCGAGATTCAGCAATAGGTCTGCCTAGCCTTTTGGACTTGTATACTAGCAATGGTTAATCTAGCAATTGAAATGACTCCTTGACTTCTTACTGTATTATCAGCAATGAAATGTTTATTCACCTTCTTATGACAAATGTACTCTTTGTAAGTCGTTTTGGCGTCAAATGCCCTAAATGTAAATGTAAATGTAAATGGAAGACTTTGGGCATGCACAAATGAGTGCGAGGGCAGAGTGTGTGCAGGTAGGTAGTTAGGTAGACTGACAGGTAAACCATACACAGGCTCATTAAAGGCCTGCAATGACCACAGATACCTCATCTTTTTTGGGATTTATCAATTTTTCAAAAAGGAATTTCAAAAATGCTTCTAGAATGAATTGTCCTAGCTTTAATGAGAGAACGGTTGTTTTTGCCTGATACCTCCTGTTCTTGCTCACTCACATTACATTGACATTATGATAAATCCTTTTTTATATCATCATATAACTAATACTAAATGTGATTTAATTAGATTAAATTGATATGACCGCCTGAGGGGAATTTGGATGTATGGTCATATGGTCCGAAAGATTAAAGTGTTATTAAAGGACAGAATGTAAAGAGTGCCAGAAGAAGGCGGCATTGTTAATTCACAGAACAGTTTAAAGCACATGTGTCAAACTCGAGGCCCGCGGGCCAAATCCGGCCAGCCACGTCATTGTATGTGGCCCACGAGAGCTTGAAAGGCATGTGCTGCTTCACAGTGTACCGTACAGCCACCATGAACTACATCTCCCACAATGCATTTCAATTTTGTGGTCCGCAAAATCCTCCACTAGATTGCAGTGGTTCCAGTGCTTCCATATATTTGTACATTTATATAAATGCATGTTCAATATTTGTACACTTGAATAAATAATAATCAAATGGAGAGACCGTTACTTAACAATATGTTAAGGACTAGTTAAATGTACAGTATAGTCTTATAGTCTTATAGTCTTACAGTATATAGTTCTTATAGCTCTTATAGCTACTGCTGGTCACTGTGAATTTCTCCTAAGGGGGATTAATAAAGGAATATCTTATCTTATCTTATCTTATCTTACAACCGGCCCTTTGAGGGCAACCATAATGCTGATGTGGCCCGGGCTGAAAATGAGTTTGACACCCCTGGTTTAAAGGAACAGTTTCCCCCTAGTTCACCAAACCTGTTGGGGTAGCTGGTGTGGTGGTGGGTGTTCAAACTGCAGCCGTGCTGGGTTTGAATCCAAAGATCCACCGTCTACCTGCAGGCCCCTGGCCCTGTGAGAACACACAGACATTAGAGCATCATTCTGGCCTTGGCTGGCCAGGAGTTGATTTCATTGTTAACATTACATTGTTAAAACCACTCCAGCTAATCAGAGTGATACTCTTGATCTCTTTACTCTTGCCAGATCAAAGGTTGTCCTCTAACCGGAGGGTTGGTGGTTCCATCTCCAACTGTCGAAGTGTCCTTGAGGAAGACACTGAACCCCACAAATGTACTGATTGTAAGTCGCTATGGACAAAAAGTAAATGTAAAAAGCAGCCTCAGCACTTTGGCCCAGATCACAGAGTGTCCTGAGGTTTGTGTGGGCGTACCAGCACCAGCAAGGCCCTGAAAGGCCCTGACTTCACTATATTAATACAACTTACTTTGTAGCACACCGATCTAGAGTCAGTGTTAAAGGGAGGTGCAAGATTAAAAAAAAAACAGCCACCAGCAATTAAACATTAATTTAAAGCACAAACATTTTGAAAGCACTTTTTACTGTTGATCATTTCATTTGGGGTTACTACTGTCACAGGTTTACATGCTTGAATGTTAAAAACACACCTTGTTATTTTCACACAGTTCATTGCTGCAGAACTGCTTTCAGCCTCTGTCAAAAAATGCTCAGTTTTAGCTCCTGTCTCTTTTAGGCCCCCCCTCCCTTAAGTCAAGTCTGCTCTGATTGGTCAAACGCCAAGTGCCTGTCAGCCATGTCCCGCCCCTGAGTTCCCAGCAGCAGTAAACATTGTCGGTATCAATGGCTACCAAAACACTGAGGCAGTCTGTTTCACATCTGTTGTACCTATCTGATATTTCAGATGGATGTCACTTTGTGTTTTAAAATAAATAACTGAATATGGCTAATGGCTTTCGGTGTGGTGGCAAAACACCTTTGTGTATGTACGCACAGCAACATTACAGTACCCTTGTATATACGTTCTGTCTTGTGTATGTACACACAGCAACATAGTACCCTTGTATTATATACATTCTGTCTTGTGTATGTACACACAGCAACATAGTACCCTTGTATTATATACATTCTGTCTTGTGTATGTACACACAGCAATGTAGTACCCTTGTATTATATACATTCTGTCTTGTGTATGTACACACAGCAACGTAGTACCCTTGTATTATATACATTCTGTCTTGTGTATGTACACACAGCAACATAGTACCCTTGTATTATATACATTCTGTCTTGTGTATGTACGCACAGCAACATAGTCTGTATTATATATATTCTGTCTTGTGGAACTCGGGAACATGAACACATGAACAACGTTTAGCATCTTGTGATCAAAACACCATCGCCATATCTTTACTCATTTATAGGTAAAGGTGGGCCTACAGCAGATTAGCAAAACCATTTGAACACTAGAACATGAACTATCAGGTTAGCAGCTACCTAACACTATATGGTTAGGTAGCTTTCGCATTGGGTGCACACCTCAGCTACAACCAACAGCTCTGCACCTGAACACTCGGTAGTAGTTTGCTTGTGTAACAAATCCACAACTATTAAGGCATACTCACAGGTTGGAGTCTGAATTTCACCGCACAATCCCACAATGGCTTTGCTTCCCTTGCTGAAAATGTGTGCCAAAATGGCACACATTTTCAGCACACATGACACAAGTATTTTCCATTTTGGCACTCTTTTTTGCAGATGTTTAAAGATGGCCCTGGGGGGTTTAATGGAAAAAAAAGGAATTGGTCTCACAAGGTTAGCAGGTGCGCATTGAGGACTTGTGAGGACATAAGAAATGCATGTGTCAGCTGCTTTGGATGTAATAATCTGCCAATTTACTAAATGTAATACACAAAATTAAACAATACATATAAAAACTAATGAAAACGTCTTCTCACCTTCACTTGAGAAGATCAGCCTTCTTGAAAACAGAAGTGTGCACATCACCATGAAGGGAACTTAGACCACCAGACCAGATCTATTATTTCAGTGTTACAAGTGCATTCTTTAGTAGGACTGAAATGTCTCCTAAAAAGCATGTACAACCTGAGTCTAAGTGGACACAGCTTGTGAAGAAGAGACATCTTGTTGTGGATTGTTGCATGTCTTGCAGCCTCTAGAATACTGTGCAGTCTAGCAGGAGCTGAGGCACAATCCCAAGCACTTTCAGGAGGGAAATGAAATAAATCTTACTGTCTTTCACTGCTTTGTGAGAACGTAGTGACTGAGCTGTGCTTTGGCAGTTCTCCACAGCTTCTCTTCTCAGGTGGTTTAGAAACCTGCTTACATTTTGATTGTATCGATGCCGTTGTTCTCAACATCACTTTTGTAAAGTTCCTTTGGATAAAAGCGTCTGCTAAATGAAGTGTCCTTCCTTTGTTTATTTCCTAGTACAGCTGTCATGCTCTCTAGTCTTATATAATAACAGGTGATTTACTGTTTACTAAACACAATACTAGGCCATCATTCCAAACAATGGGTCCTGATTGTCAATTTGTTCTGTTGTTTATTCATGAATTGTTGATTCAAAAATCATTGTTTCAAATGTCTTTTTGATTACAAAATGTGTTTTGTGGCTTACAGGTTTTTGTCTTAAAAGCTCTTATAAAAGCTCTTACAAGTGGGAAAAGAGCTCTTACATAGTGGGAAATACAACCCCTCTCATCGAGCAACGGGTTTTTGCCGCAGACAGATACATAAATAGCTACCCTAACCCACCTTCCTCGTTAGCGGCCCTTCTTTTAGAACAAATATCCTAATGAACCCGAAGTTTGAAGAGTGGGACACCGGCTGTACGACAGAGCTGTTACAGTTTGAAGTAAAAGGGACAACAACCGCCGGCTCCATCACCTGCGACCCATTAGGATCGATAGGAAATGGTGGACATGCAACAATGATTACCTAACGAATCTATTTAATGAGCTGCATTAATAATTATTGTTGAACTAATTATTTCCCGTATGTTTTATAGAAGGAAGGACACACGGAACCCAGAGTTCCCCTCGTAGCGTCTCGTCAGTTGATAAGTAGTCTATTGATCGTTAACCGTCTTTACGGCGAGCGATCCCCCCGACAGGACGGATTCTGAGGGCCGGTGTACTCGGTAACGAGAGACCTGATGCAGCCAGGGGCCGTGCGTTAAACACTGCTTTATTATGCGTGCCCTAATGAGCTGGGCTAGATGGGGGAACCCATGTGTTGGCTACATGGGCGAACTTGCCCATGTAAGAGGCTGGGACAAGGCTGAGAGTTGTTTCTAACAAAGATGGGGATTTTTTTTTTTGTATTCTTAAGAGAAGATCGATGGATTCATTGTTTTAAGTTTGGGTGATAGTGAGTGGTATACCCTCTTTTCACACGCGCGCGCACACACACACACACACACACACACACACACACACACACACACACACACACACACACACACACACACATGCATACGCACCCACACGCCCCCCCCCCCCCCCCCCCCCCCCCCCCCCCCCTCTCTCTCTCTCTCTCTCTCTCTCTCTCTCTCTCTGACACACGCCCCATCCAAATCTCCGTTTCTCTTTCTGTTTCCCTCTCATTGTATCTCTGCCTCACATCACTTGCATCTATTATGGGGGGGGGGGGGGGGGGGGGGGGGGGAGCCAATCGGGCACCCGGAAGATAATTGGTGTCCTTGGAGTTGAATAAGCTCATTCCAAAACACCCCCGGCTGTCCTGCAGTGTGTGAGCGGGCTGTGCATTGAATAATTGATTGAAGGGGGGTGGGGGTGGGGGGGGCATAATGACTTTATATAATTAGCAGCACACTGTGGGAGAGAGCTGGCAGAAGTATCGAGAGAGCTCTCCATATTACGCACAGATCGGCTGCGGAGGACGGATCGCACCAAGTAGGTTCATAGGTGCAAACATTTGCACCGGAAACAAGTGTTTGCATTTTTTTTATGAAAGTGTTTTTTTCTCGAGGCAAAGAGGAACTCATTTCGTTTCGGCCCATGTATGTTTGAGTATGCCCATAACGAAAACGATGGCGGTTTCTTGCAAGAGAATATCTCAAATCTCAACTGAAGTTTGAGTTCCGATAAGTGGATACGAAGATCGTGAAGAATAGGACTTAAGCGTCATTGTTGCACATCTTCAAGGCGGTCGCAACACGCGACCAAAGCCTGCAGCAGAGACACATTCTCTACGAATCAAGTTGTTGTCACATCGGATCGGAATCATGGTGTTGGACAAGGAGGAGAGTGAGTAGGACTAGTTTAAATCTAAATATGTATAGGCCTAAGCATTCACTATTTTTAAGAGAGCTTAATTGTCCTTGCAGCTATTTTCCAACTATTTTATCAATTTTTGTGATTTCATTAATTTGGGATGGATATACATGGGCTTCCGTTATTATCCATCCTGATTTCTGTGTATTCTGAACATTGCTTGCTTCCATATAGTCTCGTGTAGTTGCCTGTTCTTTTCGACCCTGTGTCCCACCAGGTGTGTCCCTCGTGTCCGTTCGTTCGAGGGAGAAGCCGAGGGGCTGCGCCGGATGCCACGGCAAGATCCGCGACCGGTTCATGCTGCAGGCCCTGGACCGGTACTGGCATGAAGACTGTCTCAAGTGCGCCTGCTGCGACTGTCGGCTGGGCCAGCTGGGCTCCACTCTGTACACCCGAGCCAACCTCATTCTGTGCCGCCGGGACTACCTGAGGTGGGTCTACGGTTTCCTCTGGTGGTTTTCAGACATTGCATGCTTGTCATCCATTACGTTGATTAGGATAAGTTGAATGACTAATGCATTTCATGACTTATGTTGTGTAAGTAGTAAATGGACTCCAATTCATGGAAATATATTCCAATAATGTATGTATTTCTGTCAACAACACCCGGAAACACTACTTTCAAGGCCAGTAGTAGTAGTCTACCATGTCCGCCTGCCCTATAGTAATCTTTTTAGGCTATACATGTCATAATTAGTTAGACAGTGAAAAGTGCAAAAGTTATGTGTCACATAAAAATGCCACACATCTTGAACTCATGTTATTTTGGGCATTGAATACATACACACACACACACACACACACACACACACACACACACACACACACACACACACACACACACACACACACACATACATACACACATACACACATACTGTACATACGTACAGAATAGAAGACATTCTGCTCCTGGTCCTACGGGTGTATCTATACACCCCCTTGGACCCTTATTTGTACTTCTCCTCCCAATAATGACCACTGATGAGGCCCTCATTGAAGGCTTGTGTGTGGGGTACAACCGTCACCATCCTGCCCCCTCTCAACTCAAATGAGTGTCATGTTATATTTAAGTTCCCTTTTGTTGCTCTTGTTTCTACCATTGCTTGTTTGTCAGGTCTGCTTTGAGTAAAGTTCCTTGCCTGGTGAGAGGTTTTTTATGTAGTTTTCTGGGATTAGGTTCACTACCTGCTTCCTGATAGACGCATGGCCCTCACAGCCGCCTGCATCCCAACTACAAAAGGTTAAAGTCAAGTAGAGCTTTCAGGGGTAAAAGAGTAAGGTCCATAGAAAGACATTTTATCAACACCATGATGTTTACAGGAAAAAAATGCCATGTGGACCTTTGGATTTCTACTGGTTTTTTCTGCATCCTCAAATGTTCTTTAAAAAAAAACATTTCTGAAAAACGAGTGTGAAAATATGACTTCTTTGTGTTCCTCTTGTGGTGCGAGGGAGGCGGTGGTGTCAGGTGAGTGAGACCTCCTGACATGTCAGCCACATTGCTGAGCTCATGTGTTGGTCTCCTGTACTTCTAAAATCCAGCTGGCTCTAGTTGAGGCTAAGTCTCTCATTAGCTGAGAGCCAAACCCCTTCTGACACTTCAATTGGGTGGATTGCCTCCTGTTTTCCTCATCATTTCGAGTGCGCAGAGCCGAAAGCCTTTGAAGAGTGGGATTAAAACCATGTGATTTATTTTAATTGGACTATTAGCGGAGAATTAGCATTGAGCTTCATACCCTCGTTAAGGAGGAGCGGAGAGGGGAAAAAAGCCCACCAGGTAGCTAGTAAGGGGGTTAATGTAGCTCGTTAGATGGGAACGTTTCTTCTAATTAGCGCTGGCTTATGTTCTCTTGTTTGTCACTGGTTCCATGACGTCTTGGCGATGCTCTCGTCATCAATCTATGAACAGATGTCTGTTCAGTCATCAGGTGTGTGTGTGTGTGTGTGTGTGTGTGTGTGTGTGTGTGTGTGTGTGTGTGTGTGTGTGTGTGTGTGTGTGTGTGTGTGTGTGTGTGTGTGTGTGTGTGTGTGTGTGTGTGTGTGTGTGTGTGTTCATAAAGCTCTGTACAGCTTGTACACAGTGAGAGATTGAACAGTTCACCATAACCCAGCTTTATTCAAAGCGTACTTGTTAAGCATACATGGTTAACTTCATTGGGTTTATTTAAAGCTGTTTCTTAGCTGTTTCTTTCTTCTTCTTTAAAGATGTTTCTTATGAGATCATTCCCTGCATCTGGACTATTTGTACTCTGGATATGTGGCTATTGTCAGCAAAATATGAATATAAATATGCTTAATTGACCTACATGGATGATATTTGCTCTCATTGAGCTAACAAGTACTCTAACATGAAGTACTATGGAGTGTTGGTAGATACAACTCTCAACAGACTCAACTGTTTAAAGACTGCCCATACAACCTGCCCATGAAAACCTCAGAGTGAGGTGATGTCTGCAACAACACTCCAGACACCATGAGCTGTGTTTTCTGAAAGGCTGTCGTGTAAAAACTTACATTGGATTTTACTTCCTAATTTGTAATTGGGTCACTTCCTGTGCAGCTGTTAGACTATCCATCAAATCAGCATGGTCACTGAGTCCCAAGAGTCTCATTTCAGGTTAGCTGAGGTTTGTCAAAGCAAATGACCTCATGACCAATTAGAACATAACATTTTACAATTAACATTTTGCCAACCAATAAAAACATATGAGCACAAACCCTATACATAATCTTTCTTTTTCATAGTGTTTTCAGTGTAGCGCCCACAACAGCCATCCACACGACTGGTCTGGTCTGGTTTATTGCCCTCACCCTTGTGTGTTTTCCCCCTGCAGTCTGTTTGGGGTGACGGGGAACTGTGCAGCCTGCAGTAAGCTGATCCCTGCGTTTGAGATGGTGATGAGAGCTCGGGACAATGTCTACCATCTTGACTGTTTCGCTTGTCAGCTCTGCCGCCAGAGGTAAGATTAGGGCCGCTCATTAGCCCACCAGATCAGGTTCTCTTGGTGTGTGTGTGTGTGTGTCTGTGTGTGTGTGTGTGTGTGTGTGTGTGTGTGTGTGTGTGTGTGTGTGTGTGTGTGTGTGTGTGTGTGTGTGTGTGTGTGTGTGTGTGTGTGTGTGTGTGTGTGTGTGTGTGTGTGTGTGTGTGTGTGTGTGTGTACAGGGGGGGGGGGGGGGTACCAGAGAACTCTGAAAGGCATATGAGTAAGCTCCCAGCTAATTGTAAGCACATTATAATCAGGCTATAATGATGAAGCCCTGCAACGCTGCATAGTTTTCCACTAATACTTGTGTAAGTTAAGGCTTTTCTTTCTAATTGAATTGAGTCAGGGCAATTGTTTTTGCAATAGCAAAGGGTAAAGAGAATGGAGGAGGCCACAGTGTTGAACTTTTGCACTAAGTCCTATTGAAACTTGTCACTTCCATCTCTCTCTGCAGATTTCGTGTAGGAGATACATTTTTCCTCAGGAACAATATGATCCTGTGCCAGTTGGACTATGAAAGCAGCCATCTTAATGGCAGCACTGACAGGCAGTCCCAATAAGAGGTAACGTTGCAGACCCCACCGGAGTCACACGTTGGTATCTAAAGGCTTTGCTTTACTGCAGGCTGAGGACAATCTCCCAGGTGATTGAACCTGCCTTGACGAATCAATCAGTCATTATGGTGCCGTTCTAATGTTGGTGGGAACACGCAGAACTCTTGTGTGCTTGTAGACACTGTCACATCAACATGTCTTCTGGTCCAGGGTCATTTCTTTTTCAAACAAAGTCCCTAATTTCACCATCATTTAGACTGAGCACACATTCAATTGAACAGAATCAAATAATGTCATATTGCTCAGGACATCCTCATTTGATGTTTTGAAAAGCGCTGAATGCCACGTGATGATTCGCTGAATCCAGTTAGTTTCACTACTGAGGATAATGGGGGATCTCATCCTGAGAACATCACTTCCTGTGAAATGTTAGGGCGTAGGTCAGATGTCTGCTTGGCAGCGAGAGCTCAGATCGTCTGGTATCGCGACTCTCACTCACTCCCTTACTCACTCACTCACAATAAAACACACTGAGGTTTCACAGTCAAGCAGAAAATGACTAGTGCTCATTAGGCGTTCCTGGAAGATGTTTAAGTAGTATATGCGATGACTGTTTACTGTCTTGTTATTTAGCAGATGCTTTTATCCAAGGAGACTTACATTAAATGAATTTGAGAAAGTCATGGCTGACATTGGGCGTTGATCCCAGAACCTTTTGTCACACCACAAGACCATCCTGCCGCGCAACTGATGGGTTCTTAACTTAAAACATATGCTTATGGAACTGCACTTGAACTGGTGGGAGGATCTCCAAGGTGTGAGGTATAGCCAGATGTTCTGTGGATGGGGTGCTGAATCGGACAACAATCCTCAACTACATCAAATTACAATTGTTCTCGTTTCAGGATAAGTAGCCTATTTCTCTATATATTGGAAAACCATGTCCAAAAAGTCTGGCTAACCTTTTCTAAAACTCAAACATTAATGTACTTTAGTACGAGATTTCTTTGCGGTGCTAAGGCAAACATGATGGCAACCATGCTGCCTTTCTGAGGCTCTACCTTGGCTTGAGAAGCATGGTGGACGGGCGTTCAGCAGGCCAGACACTCTGACAGGAAGGGAGTAGAAGGCAAGTGCAGCAAACAGCACACAACCCACAGCTATGGGAGTCTTGAGGGTCTGGCCACACTCACAACACATTCCTGAAAGCCACTGGCCAAGCGGAGGGTTATGATACCAACTGTACAGCTAGAGTTTGACAAACATCCACATGATTGTGGGGCTTGTTTTGGCTATAATTTTGGGTCTTCCAAAGTTCATTATTTTCCGGTAGAAGGTTTTGTGCTATTTTATAAATGGATGACTTAAGTTGAGGCAATCGAGGACCAGTACAGGATGTGCTTTGGTCTGGAAGTCATTACAAAGGATGGATAGTTACAAATATTTAGTCTATTTTGTCATTTCTAGACATATAGATGTATGGGTAGAACATTCTAGATGATTAGCAAGGTGGCGTGATTATTGTAGCTGTATTCTATGTTTTACATATGCTGAATGAAGTACTTTGTCATCCAAACGCACACTTCCAATATCAAATTTCAAACGGCTTCAGTTGCTGGGGCGGGGAACACTCATTAGTTGAATTTCTAGGTTGTGCTAATTAGCAATTCCAGATGGTTCGCGACACTAATGAGGACTTTTACCTTGTGAACCAGGAAAATTCCACCTCTGCTTGAAATGTTCATTCATTCATTGCTTCGGTGCTGTTCATTCGCATGGGGTTGGCTATGCTAACTAGTTGCATTGAGAACTAGACACATCGAATTGAATGTTACAAGTTTGTTCGTAAGTTTGGCTCACTGATTGGTGTGCCAACATGTAGTGACAAATGAGGTGCTATTGCTGAACAAAAGCCATTTATCAGAGTCTGTGCCATTCAGAGTCTTGCACAAGTCGAGGGAATGTTGTGGATCAAATCATCCCCAGCCACACCAAAACTCACACAAGCATGTTTGTACAGAATTGCATCAACAGTGGGATTGTGCACTGGTTCCACCACTAGCACCACCTGCAGCAGGTGAAACAGCACCCCCATGAGCATAAAGGCAGAGACATATGGTGTTCCCATGGGAGAAGTCTCTTGGACACACTCCCTGTATACTGAAGCACTGTGGGCAGGCCCTGGTTGGCTCAACCCACTGTGTGCCAGCCATGCTGACAACGTGTTAACCTGTTGTAGGACAGGACTACAGTAAAGAATTACATTTGAATGATTTGGATTGTCATGGTGTTAGATGGTGTTGGATTTTCATAACGTTGAACGTTGAGTGTTGTGATTTCAAAGGATCCAGACAAAGGTTTTCTACAGCAAGTAACGTGTTCATTTGTAATGCTCTAAAACAGAAAAGCCAACAAGTTCTAATACAACACATTCAACACAACATTTGATTGCTACTTCATGATTAAAGGACTAATTCTTCAGCAAAGATTGTCTACAGTGTGAGGATGTTTGACAGCCGAATGGCTCTGTGTGATCCCCAATGGCCATTATATATATATATATATATATATATATATATATATATATATATATATACAATTTAGTCACAGTAGTCCTTTGCAAAATGACTTGATAGTAAATGGTCAACTACTTCATAAGCTGAAAAGCCTCTAAAAGGGCATTTTGCTAATTATACACACACACACACACACACACACACACACACACACACACACACACACACAGTACAATAGAGACAAGCGGAAACAAATCTAATGATTAGCAATATACAATCGTGTTATAAACCATAAAAGACCACCGTGTTGTGAACATTAGTAAATATTCTGAATTGTATTCCTGTTTCTTCTAAGAAGAACCATGTGGCTGAGCTACATTTCTTTCTCTCTACAGGTTGTGCGTCTAGAGACCATTGTAATTGTTTTTCTTGGCCATGATATTGTATCGGTTGCTGCGATGGGGGGGAAAAAAAGTGAGCTCAATGGAAACATGCAGACAGACTCCCTCATCACACACTAACACAGTTCAAGTCCAACCTGGTGGTACTGCTGTACTTCTGCTGCTGATTCTGGACACGTCGGAAGTACAGGAAGAATTGGACTCCTTGGTTCTGAATGGTGTAATTCCTGCCGACCTTGAAGAAGGAATGACTGTACTGAGAGAAGCCCTTGCGAGGCTGGCTCTCGTGGAGTGGCTCTACCTTTGTCACCGTTCACAAGACAAATGTCAAGCACATTTGAAATGCAAATGCTCTAAATGCTATAATCTAGTTTTAAATGTTCCACAGTGTCGGTTGTTGAGCCAGGTTTATGCTATACATAAAGATTTCAGCCAAGTTGAATGTTATTACCAATATCATTTTGGTCGATTATGTCATCGCCTAATCTTTTTTTCTCATTCTGTCCCATTCAAAGCATTCGCATCTTTGTTTACATATTTAACTACATGTTTTATGTTAACTTTCCTTTCTATTACACAATTTAATAAACTGGATATATACATATGTTTTAAATAATGTGTGGATAATTGTTTTGTGTAGTAAGAACAACTGTGAATTGTACATTGTATTCAGCAATAACAATGAAATGTAGTTATGACCTTGGTGTTGGGTCCCATGAATATAGGGTCATATACTGGCCCTAGAGCAGGGGTGTCAAACTCATTCTCACCCCGGGCCACATCAGCATTATGGTTGCCCTCAAAGGGCCGGTTTAACTGTCTCTGCATTTGGTTATTTACTCCAATGTACAAATATTGTGCATCCATTTATAACCATGTACAACTGGAAGCATTGGAACCACTGCAATCTAGGGGCAGGATTTGCGGATCACAACATTGAAATGCATTCTGGGAGATGTTGATGGTCACTCTACGGTACAGAATATGCCTTTTAAGCTCTCGCGGGCCACATGAAACAACGTGGCGGGCCGGATTTGGCCCGCGGGCCTTGAGTTTGACACCTGTGCCCTAGCGCTTCATCTGCTGCTCACACACCCACCCAACAAACACCAACAAATGGTCATAAATACCAAGATTCATTCAGAAATATATGCTACTCACAAAAAGCTAGGGATATTTCGCTTTGGGGTAAAATGTATGGAAAATGTAAAACTTTCACGGTACAGTGATATTATGTCATGAAAGTAGGGCATTTAAGTAGAAGCATGCAGTGGTGATCTACCCACCTCCCTTAGAGGTGCCTGCGGTTGAGTGGCATTCATCATCTGGTTCTGTAGGGCACTGTTCACAATGAGGCGGACATCAGTGTGGGATGTGGCCAGAGGACGTCCACTTCTATGTGTTTCTGGGGCTCTTCAGTCTCTCTCTAGACACTCTGTGACACTCTAAGCTCAGTGGCCACTTCCCTCTGAGAACATCCTGTTTGAAGCCTCGCAATGGTGAGGTACTGCTGATGGATTGTTAGGTGTGGTCTTGGTCTCATGATGTCAACATGTGAACAGCATGATGAAGAGGACTGTTTAAATACCAATCTAATTGAACCAGGAAATGTATTGGTCGATTCATGGATCAAACATCTGTTTTTTGCTGTTCAGCAAGTTGTGCAAAAGGTACCAAAACATTTACATTCAACAGTTTAGAGAAGGTCAAATTAAGTTAACCTGTAAAGGTTATATAGTGCATTTTAGGTTCATCCTGAAATTTCACCCAAAAGCCTAATATCCCTAACTTTATGTGAGTAGTGTGTAGAGTATCTATAGATAGATAGATAGATAGATAGATGGATGGATGGATGGATGGATGGATGGATAGATAGATAGATAGATAGATAGATAGATAGATAGATAGATAGATAGACAGACAGACAGACAGACAGACAGGCAGGCAGGCAGGCAGGCAGGCAGGCAGACAGACAGACAGACAGACAGACAGACAGACAGACAGACAGACAGGCAGGCAGGCAGGCAGGCAGGCAGGCAGGCAGATAGATAGATGGATGGATGGATGGATGGATGGATGGATGGATGGATGGATGGATGGATGGATGGATGGATGGATGGACGGACGGACGGACGGACGGACGGACGGACGGACGGACGGACGGACGGATCGATCGATCGATCGATCGATCGATCGATCGATCGATCGATAGATAGATAGATGGATAGATAGACGGACAGACGGACAGACGGACAGACGGACGGATGGATGGATGGATCGATAGATAGATGGATAGACCGCGCTCTATCTTCACCAATAATCCATTGCGGCCTTGTTGCGTGGGGTGCTTGTTGGGGCAAGCACCCAATATATACTACTGCGTAGAACCGAATCGTAGCGACACCCAGTGGTAGATTATAGTAACTCCAACGGTTTCCATTTCCCAGCCGTCAGTTGAATACGGAAGTACATTCATGGACGAGACAACATTGGAGTAGGCATCATATCTTTGACGATTTATTATAACGTACCATTTTGTTGTACAGCGCGTAGGTCAAAGGCAACATGTCGATGTCAACGTTTCAAAAAGTGACTCTTGCAACATGTCTGGTGCTTTGCGTCGCTTTGCTGCTTCCTAAAATGCTGTTGTCAAGGGGAAAGAGGGATGCTGATCGACCCGAAGGTATGTTTTCTCTGATCCTACAATCTCGCTTTAGTGAAACTGGAACATGTAAACGCGTTATCGGGGGATTAATGATTTTTTTTATAAACATGTTATAAATGCGATGATAAAAGCTGTTCCAACATCGGTGTCACCTGCTTCTTGTAGTTACAGTTTCTTCCCTGATGGGGGAGCACTCCACATGCTACACTACACACTGATATTTTAGAATATTGGACTATTTTATTGTCTGTGGAACTAGCTTAATTTTCAATAATTAAAAAGGCAACCTAAGCCTATTCAGTAGTTATTTAATTAATGTAATTTGACCAAATGAACAGTAGCAGACCTAATGTGATCTTTTTTTTGTTTGTGTAATCCTGATATTAAACCTAACCCTACACCCTTGTCCTCCTTGTCAAACCAGGCCATTTCCCGCCCATGAAGCCTCGCCCGCTGGGTGCTGATGTGAAGAGCCAGAGGCCGACGGGGGCAGCTCAGTTCTCCCGGGCCCACAACACGGAGGCCATCGCCAGGGCCAAGGGGGCCAGCACGGGGCCGGGCACGGGGGGCAAGTCCAACCTGGCCGGTCAGATCATACCCATCTACGGCTTCGGAATCCTGCTCTACATCCTCTACATCCTCTTCAAGGTGAACACCAGAGAAACACACACACACCAAGCCACCAGAAGGGTCTTATCTTCCAGTGTAGGGTTAGCATGAAGCGGTCAACATGTGAGGAGCATGGCTAGTGTCCAGCCTTGGGCGCTACATCCAGGGTAGCATCAGAGCTGGGTTGGACTTCAGAGCTCAACTCCATAGAAATATATTGGCAACACAGATGCTGCAAACTCATCATGTTTTGACTGCTTAAAAGTGACCCTTAGCCTAACCTGAGTCTTACTTGTAAAGTGCTGGGTAACATGAGGTGGTTGTATTGGTGCAGTGGGATGGCAGCCCCTAAGCCTGGACGTGTTATACCAGCCGAGGTGGACAGGACCACCCCACTGGAGCTACAAATCAGTAGCTTGCCTTTTGTAGACCATGTTGCTGTCTGAAGTGACTTGCCACATGCACACATAAAACCACAATCAGCCACAGCTATGCTTGTGTCCAAAATGATAATGGAGACAGAACAGCACTCTGAAAGAACTGTATGTGTGTCTCAGATCACATCCAAGGGAAGCAGCAAGCCGTCAGAGAGTAGATTCACTCCCATCAAGTCTGAGAACACCAAGAGAAAGATCAGTGAGTATCACCCTATTGGAACATGATGGATTGCAACAGAAAGTCAATGATGATATGAATTGACTTTCTTCTGGCAAGTATATATCAAGAACAACAACAGACTTACAGAATTATGCTGGTCCCTAAACAGTACAAGCAGAGTAAAAATAATTACCAACATCCTCATAGCCTCATTTCAACATATTTATTTACAAGTGTATATCCTCTTCATCTCTCTAATTGTGTGTGTGTGTGTGTGTGTGTGTGTGTGTGTGTGTGTGTGTGTGTGTGTGTGTGTGTGTGTGTGTGTGTGTGTGTGTGTGTGTGTGTGTGTGTGTGTGTGTGCGTGCGTGTGTGCGTGCGTGCGTGTGTGTTTGTGTGTGTCTCTAGCCGACTTTGAGCTGGCTCAGCTGCAGGAGAGGCTGAGGGAGACGGAGCAGGTGATGGAGAACATTGTGTCGGATGTCCATCACGGTCCACACAGGTGACACACGCCGAATGAGTTGTTTATGATGCAACATGTGGTTTAGAAGCTATTAAAGAAGTATGGTACTTTCCACAAACTTTCTACTTTCCATGAGCGAAACTATCAGCTGCAGTCGATACTAGGATGACATCACACCTGAAGTCTTATGCTTTGTTCCTATGCATTCAATATTTAAGGCATATATACTGTATATATAAAATAATATCCCAATCCAATTTTTCAAAATGTCACTGATTTTCTCAACAGACTTCTGTTGGATTGGGCACTACCTCAGAACACAAGAGGCCTTATGCAACAATCACTGGCACACACAGATGTGTGCTAAATTGAGGTTAAGAATGTTTTAAGCACTTCTTGCATTCCCTAAAATGCTTATATTCAAAATGTTCTCAAAATCTACGAGTGGTCTAGACTTGTTGTATTAGCCGTGGACGGTTGGTCAAAGACCAAAAAACAATGTTGTTTAACCAAACGATTACTGTTCCATGGCTGTGACTAGTGATTGTTAAAAAAACAATACATTAAACAGATAAACTTGATAATGATGACTATGCTAGTAATATATTCTACAGTTACAGTAGGTTTGATGTAATTGTATCCATTATACAACAGCAATATATAATAATCAAATAGTATTGAGTAGGTTTAATAATAACTCCCACTATTCTTGCTGAAGCTCTAGAATAACATAACCAGGATCAGGGTATCAGTCAGAGTGCAGACATCTCTCATGTTCTCTCAAGTCTTTATTAAGTTTGTGGTGATAAAGCTCTTGGCTGGTAGACCCATATTTTGATGATGTGTGTGGGATTATTGGAGGTGAACGGTCTAAATTAATTTAAATAAACCAGTCCTTAATTTAAATAAACCAGTCCATGCTGCTGTCTTGCGTATAGCCTACAGTTCAGAACAACTTTGATATTGAACATGAATAATATTGGTGGTTTGTACTAATAAAATCAATACCTCCTACTAAAAGGGCACATGGTTCACTTGCTTTGCCAAGACGCCTTCTGTCATTTATTTGTTTATTCAAACCCCATATTTTGGGTCACTGCAGCCTTCAGCAGACGTTGACAGCATGTTGTTTTGTTCCCACTCCTCTACCTTAGCAGGTGCTCTGGAGTGTACTCTGGAGTGGTTGCCACTACTGATGCTGCACAATATGTGCTTTCCTGTTAGTGAATGGTGCTTCTGCAGAAATGGGGCAGAATGCCTCCTCATATAGCCTTTTTCACCAATATCTTTCACCAATAGCCTTTTGAATGTCTGTGAGATTCATTATGTTTGAACTTAGTGTTTGCTGAATCTGAGGTGGCACATGGAGTTAGGAGAGAAATCCTCTTATGTTTTTGCATTAGGCTCAGTGTGAGTTGTGATTGGTTGTGACTTGCTGCTGCTTCCCCTGACAGGGTGAAAGGGGTGAGTGCTGACCAGGAGGAGAGCCTGCTCCTCCAGCTGAGAGAGATCACCAGGGCCATGCAGGAGGGCCATCTGGTGGCTCCACAGAAGACAGAGCACCACCACTGGGAAGGTGGAGGAACTCCGACCTAGCCTCGTCCTTATGAAGCCAAAGTTCAAGTTGAAATGATCTCTGTATTTGTAGACACTTTATCCATCCAGTGTGCCTCGCTTTGAATTTGTATTATTTTTTCTTTACCTCAATCTAGCCTACAATGTATGGGATAAGCTACAGGCTAACAGTTAGATGAATTGTATAGATGATCACAATCTATTTGATGGATTTCCAAATGAAAATGACTTGGACTCAGCCTCACACAATGCTTTTGTTTGTGGTTGTTTTATCAGATGATCCAAAGGATGATGGCACGTTCTGTCCCTACCACTATGAACATGCAGCCCACAGCAGCTCACCTGCAGGCCAGGAGAAGACGGAGCCTGGAGACGGCCTAGAGGGCGCAGCTGACCCAGTGGAGAGCAACATCTCCACGGACATCAAGGACAAAGTGGAGGCTGACGACACCCTCATGGTGAACACAGAGGATGGAGGACAAGAGGTTTCCCCAGCAGCAGAGAAAGCAACAGTGGATGTGTTCAAAGCACAGGGGGCAGGAGGTGTGAGGGATGTGGAGGTTCCTCAGGAGGAGGAGGAGGGGGAAGATCCACACAGGCTTCCACAGGAACCAGAGCTTGAAACAGAGAAGATGGAGGGAAGCCAGTGCCCAGCAGAGACTACAGCTGGCCACGCCCACATCAGACAGAGGAACAGAAGACGGAAAGGCAAGAAGGACTCACACTGACAGTCCTTGTGAGCTAGAACGTCTGATCTGTCTTCTACGACTTCACTCTGGAAACTGATTTCTGAAGACTGTGGCGTGGAAGGTGTCATCTACAACGAGTGCTTCCAGCTTACAGTAAGGGAGATGTTTTAGTGTGTTTATTCTAGGGCTGTCAAATTCTGGTGGGTTGGTTGATGCACTTATTGCACCACATTGTCATTGGTCGGACGATCGCTGGTGTTACTTTTATAAGGACAAAAGCGCTTCTTGATCCGTTATTTTCAGGCAGTGGAAGGGACATATGCAGACCAAGGTATTTTATTTTTGAGTGATAGGCTATATAGTTTTTAAAATAACATTAATCAAGGACACCAAAAAATGACATCTGACATATCGTCTAAAACTGTGGGGCATGCACTTGTAGTTAGTCCATGTTGTCTACGATGCTCCGTCCTTTAGTGCTGAGCACTCACTAGGCTTTCAATATGACCTCATGACTCTGCCCCCTCGGCCACACTGAGGGTGAAACCACCGGCTTCCTCCAAACAGCAGCCCCCTGCCGTGCAGGCTAGCGGCTGCAGTGCACTGTGTGGAGCTCATCTACAGATCAGAAGAACATACAGAATCTTTTTGTGTTTCTCTATTCTCTGTCTACCAAGATTTGGTTTGGTTGACTACAGCCCTAGTTGATTCCATGTTGTCCAGGGCATATCTTGTGATGATCAGGGTCATCTTATTCACTGTCTGTTCCATCATCTCTGTACTGTATGTACATTTCCGGTTGTTAGTGTAGTGCAACAATACAAATATACTTTCTCCAAAAGGCTGCAACTCACTCATAATGTTGCTATCAAAAGGCAGTATTACTTTTTTCAAGGCATAAACCGAAAATATCAAAATAATAATATACCGTACTGTCAATCAAGTCTGCATAGGAATTATGTTACTAATCTTTAAGTTGATGCTATTGTCACAAGGGTTCATAAACTACAAAATACAAGTAAAGCTAGCCTATATCACAGTGCACACTAGAAAATACTGGAAACACTACACTAAAAAAAGCAAAGTTATGTAAATGAGAATGACAATTGTACATCCATGCTGAAAATAATATCTAGAGATTGAAACCATTCCAAATGAACCATCTGTCAAACATTTTGCACATTGCCACTGAGGCACAGTGGGTTCAGTGTATTCACACAGTAAAGATCCAAACAATTACTAAAATGTAATGAAAAAAATTAAATGTAAAAATGCATTTCACAGTAAACCCATCACACTTGAAAAGCAATGAATCATTTTGATCCACGACTAACCCAATTTGTGCAGTAGTAAAGAATGTGCATAATTACTGATACAGCAGAGTACATGCCAGAGAGCACAATATTAGTGTTGGTAATAAGTTTGCATTTAGACATTATGTACCCGAGGATTATGGTCTGAAAAACGGAGGCCTGTTTAAGGGGAATGCAGACTTGTACTAAAATAACTTTGAGAAAAGAGAAAAGGGAATGTACTGGACAGCTCACTATTCTCACCTTTCATTTTGAAGCCTCATTTTTGATAGTTTGCACAAAGCACCCTTCTATGTGTAGAACATTCTGGCACCGTTTAAAAACATAACCACCTATGATTATTTTATCACTACAAATGTATACAATAAGTTACACATTTTTTGTGGCATTTTTGTGACCTCATACCTATTTTCTGCAGATTTTACCTTTCTTTGACTAATGCTGTAATTGGGAGAAAAACTGACTTCCAATTGAAATCAATAAAACAAGTAAAAAATGTGCATTTCTGTTCTGGTTTCCCTGGTGAACGCGTGGCATCGTTTGTACTGTGGAGTTTACTTGACTTTATCAAGAATTTGTTGAAATTACCCATCAAGAGCAAACACAATAAAGAAAGTTTATTTATTGTAGAAAGGTATATCATACCCTTAGAAAAGCAACATGGCTGGATGTTATCAGAGAGCATCAGATGGACATGAAACAAGTGGCACAGTACAACAGAATGCATCCAATCCAAAGCTAGGATGTCGGGGCGGGGCTTCCCCCAGTTTAACAGAAGCTAGATAATTGGTTGACTCGGGGTAGGAGGGGGCAGTCTCAGTGTTCCATTGGCTCGTCAGATGGATCTGCCACAGCAGGGGCATCATCCGCAGCCTGCAGCACCTGATAGAGTACAGGTGGTTAGCTCACATGAAGCCGTATCTAGAACATTTCTTGGACACTTTTGTGATACCTGTACCAATATGAGCATTTCATTTAAAACATGGTTGTTTTAATAGAGCAACTATAATATTCTAGCACGTTTGATAGGTCGCCAGCATCATAAAAAGGGTAAAATGTACAGCCACAATTATACAAGCAACAACAATCATCACATATTTATCCATCTACATGTCTACTACTGCTTTGAATATTTCCTGGAGAATTATTCTTTTTCATTTTGATCTCATTCTACAACCCTGGATAGTTTCCTAGTAATGTTCCTGACACTTGAACTTGCAGCACTTGCTCTACAGAAGATGGCTGACTGTTTGAACCTTTCTCTGTGGCCTCTCCTCCAGGCCCTCCAGGAAGGGGCCCACGTCGTCGTCATCATAGATGATGAACTCCAGGTCCTTCCCCACGATGCCGATGGACACATTCTGAGGGGAGGTCACCAAAACACACCCATTGCTCTACATCTTTCCAATGAATGAAGTCACACTCTCAACCCCACAGTGCTGGGTGCTGTGGTCAGAACATTAAAGCCCGGCGCGCACCTCAACACCATTCTTTGCAACCCTATTAAAGACAGAAGAAGACCTCAAATCGAATCATCCGATGTGTGTTTTCCTTTCAACTGTTTTACATTGCAGCTCAGCTGTCACCATGGTGGGTGGATCTGAATGCTGTCCGATTCCTCCACACAACATTTTACTTGTATTGTAGTTTTTCTTTTTGAAGTGCTATTATTCCAATACAACATGGGGAAAAATACAAAGTCAACTAAATATCACCGCTTTGCAAAGATCAGTGTTGTCTCAGCATCCAGACCTGCTTCATGGAGAACTGTAACTAGCATCAGTGACACCAAAAAGCCTTTTAATCCAAGGTAGCCCAGTGCAGCAGCTCACCTTGGTGGTCAGGTCCTGCTCAGCAGGGAGAGTTTCTCGTAGCGCTCGGAGCCCATGCTGGACCAGGTCGTTCAGATTACCTGTACAAGGAGAAGTTATTATATTTCATATTGCCTGTGAATTGCATATATTTATTTTTTCAATGTTTGATATACAATCTATAGAGAGTATTAACCATGACTGAAATTCCATGATGGGCATGGGTTAACAATTTGGTATCATTAAGCCTAGTTAGTAATTTACCAGAGTCTTTGATCCAAAATTACTTCCAGTGAAAACTGAGGAAATTTGGTTTGAAACAACTTGCCAGAACAAACGTGGAGCAGAACATTTAGAACAAGGTAAGGCAGCCGTGCTTACAGTCCATGAACTTGTCCATGTGTCTCTCCAGGTAAGTGCGTGCTGACTGGGAGCGGGCCCCAATGGACATGGCTTTGCAGTCAAAGTAGTTGGCTGAGGGGCAGGTCTGGAAGATGTGAGGGCCCATGTCCTGCAAGGTGGAACAAAACTACATCCTCAACAAAACTCAGAGGTTGTTTTTAGATCACAGGTGAACTACTAAAAGGTGATAACTTACATCATATCCAGCTATGAGCAGTCCCACACCATATGGTCTCCTCCCGTATCTCTGTGTTGGGATTTGAGTTTCTAAGACGTCTGGTTAAGGTACTTCCACTTCTATAACCATTAAATAGTAGGCAGGTCTTGCACAAGAACTTTTCTCATGTGTTTGCATTAATATTAGATGAACCATGGTCATCTGGGCTCTTGGCCGGGGTGTGTGGATGGTGTTGTGGGACAGACCACCAGGCAGGGGCAGTATCTATTCAGCAATAGAAAGAGTGTAGGAACCAGCAGGTAAGCTTAGGGATGTCAAACGTATCCATTTATGTGCTCTAGAACAGTGGCTCTCAACTGGTCTAGCTTCAGGACCCACCTGAGGTCATTAGTCGTCAAGTCATGTTCTTTACTTCCAACTTTACAGACTCCAGGTCATCCGAGTAGACATCACATGACCAAACACTTTTGTGAAGTGATAAATACATTTAAAATAATAATAATAATTAAAGTAATCAAGAAGGATACTGCTGCCAACCAGAGTGACCAGGCGTGATGTGGGGAGGGGCCTGTCGAAAACAAACCTGGAGTCCAGACACTCTTGGCGCATGAAATTGCTGAACAGAGAAGTTAGAGGATGGTTAGAATACACACACTATTCAAATCAGACAGAGCTCCATTAGAAATCTGTTTTCACTTTAAGCTAATTCAGTGCTATATTAATTCAACCATTATCAGCCCAGATCTAAATAAAAAAAGAAAACCCATTTGGTCTTCATACATGCAGATGAAACAATTCATACATCAGCTGGAAAACGTTGGTGATACACTGAAAGAGAAGATGGTGGACGGTGGGTTCATCCTGAAGGTGCGAGGAGGAACGTACCAGAGCAGCCTGGCGTCAGCAGTCAGCCCGGCGATGGAGATCCCCACGTGGTTGTCCACATGGAGGATCTTCTTCTGGTGGGCAGCCAGCTCAGACTGCGCTCTCTGCAGGAATGAGATGCCAAACAGGAGAGACAACCATGTATAAATGCCAGTGGTGAACTACACTGTTTATCATCTTCAATACACACGTTTTTTTTTTTTTTTACACACACACACACACACACACACTTTTAGAAATGGAAAAAACTTGTTTTTGTTGCTACTGTTTCTCAAAATTGTTTTGACTTGCATGCAATTTACTGAAAAACGTAGAAATCAAGATAGCAGAAGATGACATGAATTGAAACACCACTTGACATTAGTACAGCAAGTTACGAATTAGGCTTTTTCATGGCAGAGCTAATCTCCCTGACACAGGGGAATATTAATATTGAGTAAAGGGAACCATGGTACCTTGAGAGCAACCAAGACGGCATGGGATTTGGATTTGAGTCCCACAGTAGCAGAACCCTGCTTCACTGCCTCCATGGCATACTCAATTTGATGAATGCGACCCTGAAATACAAAAGAACGTTCCCTTAACACTAGAACGACATTTACGCCGTGAGACTATCAATAATCGACGCTAGACTTACCTGTGGACTCCATACTGTGACGTCGTTGTCATACTGGTTTCGAAACTAAAGAAAAACCAACCAGACGTATTTTCACGTTAACTTTGTTAGAAAACATGTTAGAAATCCCTACCTCTCCAAACACGTCGTAATACACAAATCTTACGTAATTGTCTTGCATCGCCGCCGTCGGAAAAACGTTTGTTGGCTAAGCAAATGAAGGGGATGTCGCTGGATACCAGTGGGTATGCTAAACCGAAGCATTGTGTTACAGCTAAATAATTGATAGGAGTGCCAGCTTGAAGAAGTATATGACCCACTACACGTTTCATCTCTGGCGGTGTAACCCCAAGCTCATCACAGATGTAAAACAATAACAGTTGACGTAGCAAGTGTAGAAAAACATGACAAAAAGGGTATTTTCACATAGTTCACATCTAGTGCATACGCGGTCGTTACAAGGTAAAATTACGAATCTAAAATCTTGACCTGTGAAAACGAAAGCAAAATCTTACAACAGCAGCACTTTCCTGCTTGACAAAGCTAGCTTATTAGCTCATGTGTGCTAGCTATATGGTTAGCTTGAGTCAAGCTAGCAGCAACGTGCATATTTCAAAATATGTAATGTTCAAGTCCACGAAAGTAGATCAAACAGTATCTATATTTGATCCACAATAAATCAATGTTATATTGTCTCAGACAATTAATAACGCATCGCCGACCGAGTTGCTGAACTTTATTTAACCGATATCAATAGAAGCTATAGGTTTTGCTTACTCACAGTGCAATTACAACTTAGCTTCCTATCCTTAGCTTCTAAAAGAGAGACGCACTTCTATTATATCTTTTGATCCTTGAATAATGACGGTTCATTGTCCTTTCCGATTTTATGTATTGCTACATCAAATAATAAAATAAACATATTTTTTCATTTAGACTTACCATGGCAGCAGTTTGCACAGACGCTGCTAACCTAGCTTTGATTGACTTAGTTGCCTTGACTCTCGCAGTCAAAGAAGTAGAGCTCCGATGTCTAAGCACCGATCGACCACTCCAGCCTTTACAGTCATTGCATCCTCCATGGATTGATATTATGATTTATGTATTAACTATATGGGTTTTGTCCTAAAATACGACTATTTAGAATTCATCCAGTAGTTATATACATATCATATTGTACTTTGGATGACATACATTAATTTCAAATACCAGTATATTTTGATTTGTTTGATTTGATCAGACTCAACTGTTCAATTGATAGAAAGTTTGATATCATAGCATGATAATAAACCAACCTAATTGGAAATACACAAAGAGATAGATGGTGTATATTTCTTATATTACCACATTCGTATAAATAGTTCACACTTTTACAACAGTTTTCGTCAATTGGCAGTGACCACTAGAGGGCAGTGGTTTACCAAAGACAACTAACTTAAGGCTGTCGGACACTTATTGGATTTATTTGACAAAATCACTATAACACGCATACACAACTACGGTTCTAGCTTACAAAAAGTATCACAACGTTGGCTTGGGTTGCGTTTCTGTTGTGCCAATTACAGGAGTCTGATTCTGATGTCAGGTTGATCTGTCCCAAGTTGTTTGACTTGTAATTTCTTCATCAAAGTGTTCCTCTCAAATGGATTTTGAAGAAGAGATCATAACTAATTCGGGGGCGGCTGGAATCCTTGAGTCCCAGTTCATCATTGTCAATGTTAATAATGTCAGGTGTCCCTACTCCACCCACTGACTCTGCTTGGGCTGATACATGAAGTGTCATTTAGTCGTCAGAATTGAGTAGGCCTATACACTGATTATTGTTGTTTATGTTGCTATGTGCATATCTATTGTCACCATCTGGCTGCGCTGCTGCACGGGCGATGTTTCTATCGCCCCAGAATAGATACTGAGAGAGAAGAGAAGGGATGAACAGGATCAATATATTTCACCCTAACATAATGATTTATCTTTTATACATTACACGTCATTTTTCATTTTAAACACACACATACTTAAAGTTAAGGTAATAATTGTTATAAAAAAAATAATTATATACATATTTTTATTTTTATTTTGTATTTTGTATTTTGTATTTTTTTTTTTTTTAAAGAATTTCCACCAGGGAGGGCTGTGCCCTAGCACTCTGTATTGGCCAGCCCCCATATCCACATATAGAAACACATAACAAACCAACAAACACATAACAAACAACATAACTCTTTGGGCACATGTTCTGACACAGGACATGTCTTGCTCTGGGTCAGAGAATGATATATACAACATATGTTTTACAAATGTAACCACCATGGTGGAGATGTGGCCAAATTTGTCTCAGTCTCTGCAATTGTTTTTCACATTTCTTTTGAGAGCTCTTTTCAGTCCTTTTTGCAACAGAGACATGCCTTCTGTCGTAAGCAGTTGATTTGAGGCCATGAAAAGAAAATGTCTGAAAAGAGCTCTCAAAAGAAATTTGAAAAACAATTGCAGAGACTGAGAAAAATTAGGTCAAATCTCCACCATGGGAGTGGTTACATTTGTAAAACATATGTTGGTCGTAAGCAGTTGATTTGAGGCCATGCCTTGACAGAAAACACCTTCAGCCATTCATTCAACAACACCATTGGAGCAAGCTATTACAGCTCTTGCTGAATATGGTTTATGTCAATGTCTTCACTTGATAACCATTTTGTATTTTATTCTGTTATATTTGTATAGGCCTTTATGTGGTTGAAAAATAAGGCTAAATAGGCCATTCTATGAACAAATCTAAATGAGCAGAGTGTAAATACTAATTTGTATGTGAGGACTGGCTCTCACTTTAGGCTTCTCTGGAACGAAAAATTGTATGTGGTTAAAGAAAAACTGGAACCCCCCCTGAATGCCACCGTCTACCTCACACCCACAGTGTGTGTGTGCGTGTGTGAGGGAGAGTTTCCGTATATGCATGCAAGCATAGGTGGCTGTATTGGTATCGCTCTATGCATATGTGTAAGGGTGCCTTTGCGTGCATTCATGTCAAGGCTTGTACAAGTATGTTGCGGTACATATATATAGGCCTATATATATACACACACACACACACACATATATATATATATATATATATATATATATATATATATATATATATATATATATATATATATATATATATATATATATATGTGTGTGTGTGTGTGTGTGTATTACCAGCAAGGAGGGCGGGGCTAAATCAGGAGGGCGGTGCTGACAAGCTCTGCACTCCTGCCAAGTCTTCGCCAGCACCGCGGGTTGGGCCACCATTACATCAGCTGCCTGCCGCTTCTCTTCATGATTGAGATTGTAGAAGCTGTGCTGAGCTCAGCATGTTTCGCTCAGGGGCCTCATTTAACTCTGCCAAAAGCCCCCCCATTTAATTTTTCAAATGGAGGGCTGCCTGAGTCACTGTGTGACGGTGCCCAGCCACAGCGCCCGGACCCGCTCTGCGCAACACGCATGGCGGACAGGAGAGAGTCAAATCAAAGGCTGCTTTTAGAAGCGTGTGGTGGGAAGCACACCACTACTACTTCATTGAGGTTCACAGTGTATTCTAACGGCACATGCTAAGGTTCAAACAAAGAGCTAAGTCACAGTGTGCTCTGTGGAGCACATGTCACCCTTCTGAGTGTTGAGTGTCCCCAGCCTCACGTTGTTACAGCCCCATCACTGGACAACACAAACCCACCATTGACTTCTTTTTATGTTACCAAGTGTCATCAAATTGTTCATTAAGCGTCAGTGCATCAGAAAATTCTAATTTCAGTTTTATTGATTTAACTAAATTCCTTGAAGCCAAAGTAAGGACGACGGTGTTTTGGACATTGAGGAAGTACCAACTGCACAAAACAGCAAGGTGGATTCAGACCATACCCTACCTTTCCCTAGTCCCTAGTCTTTCCCTAGTCCCTAGTCTTTCCCTAGTCCATAGTCTTTCCCTAGTCCCTAGTCTTTCCCTAGTCCCTACCTTTCCCTAGTCCCTAGTCTTTCCCTAGTCCCTACCTTTCCCTAGTCTCTAGTCTTTCCCTAGTCCCTACCTTTCCCTAGTCTCTAGTCTTTCCCTAGTCCCTACCTTTCCCTAGTCCCTAGTCTTTCCCTAGACCCTAGTCTTTCCCTAGTCCCTAGTCTTTCCCTAGTCCCTAGTCTTTCCATGACTGGGTTTATCAGCCGTTGTTGAGATGTTTTTCTGTTGGATATTTCCTGTGCTGGGATCACACAGGTAGGTTGACTCTGCCAAGATCAAGAAAGGTCAGAGGTTAGGAGATGAACATACAATGTGGGTATTTGGTCTTCATTGAAGACTAGAAAGGAGGAGAGGTTGCTCTCCTCACTCCTCACTGTCATTACACTTTCTTTGACTAAATGCTTATGCAGCATTTTAGAAGGTTATCACATCCACACACACACACACACACACACACACACACACACACACACACACACACACACACACACACACACACACATACATATATACATACATACATACATTAGTGTTTCTTGACTTCAACTGCATATGAAATATTTATTTGTATTAAATATATTTGAAATCAATGAATCTCCACACATTTAGTAAGTATTCACACATTGTCAATTCACAGAGTATCTATCTACACATATACAAATTCAGTTCTTTTGCTGAGATCCATTGATTGATTGACATGAGTATATGATCTATACCAGATCATACCAGCCTTTTACTCAGATTGTAGACTTGTAATGACTACAAAATGTCACAACCGTTGGTAAAATATGGGCTCGGAAACGTGAATTGCAAAGTGTTGTTCATGAGTTTAGGAATTTAGTGTTGTTAAGGTCAGAATCTAGGGAACCCTGTCTCAACCTTCATTGACAAAGAGGGATTCATCCAAAACATTGGTCCAAGGAAAACATATCAACACTGTGATGGATGGTATCATTGTGCCTTTATGGCATTTAGAAAATGTCATAAGCACTTACTCACTGTATTCTATGTAATTAGGCCTATATATGTTTAATGGAAGAGTTGTAGAACAGATTTAATGAAAGTAACACAAATAACTGTTCCACAAACTGGCATGGTAAAAAGGACAAAACATGAAACACTTGCTGTTACAGAACCCCCCCCCCCCCCCCCCCCCCACCCCACCACCACCACCACCACCACCACCACCACCACCACCACCACCACCACCTCTAGGGACTCCTCCTGACTTCCCACATGCTGTTGGTGGAAGTCAGTGATGAGGGCAGGAAGCACTGCAACAAACCAGGAGCAGAACTGGGAAGGTGTTCTGTTCACCAAGACCAACGGCTCCCAGGGGCTGAATGGTTGGACCTGGTCTCCAGGCTCTGGTTTGCACACTCTGTCAGGCCTTTGGTCTGGAAGTGGAAGTGATTAGGGTTGGGTACCCCATTTGAACCGATACAGTACCTGGAATTCGGTACTTATACCCAACTATACCATTTACAGTACTTTACTCTCTGAAATAACAAAAATGTAATTTCAGTTGTAAAAAAAAAGTAATTTGCTTTCCCATACTGTAATATCTCCCCATAAATAGGATGCAATACTATTGGTTTCATACTAAGGTTTACCCAAAAATTCTAAACTAATGTCAACCATCACAGTGAAAAAAACCCAGAAAAAAAATCCTGCAACAATTTATGCAGCTAGTTCATTAATTACCCGAAGATCAGTTGTCGATACCTCCGTTTTGTCCTCCACAGATTGTTGAACTCCTTCTACGTTTGCTGCAGGCATGCCAACATTAGCTGTGGGTCTACCAAACATGATATATTCCACGGCTTTTTGATATACTGTATATTGTGTTTGACCAGCTGTTTTCATGGTCAGCTTTACATTTCCCATTATAGCTATTTCAGTGAGCGTTCTCGACCTTGCTATCTCCATCCGGTTTGGAAAAGTGTAAACAACCACACCACTTTCGGCTGTCCATTGGACTGGCTGTGTTATAACGTACCACTTGAATGAGTTATGACGTAGTCACAAGCTCTCTCTCTCTAATGTATATTGAAGCATAGTCCCAGCCTTTCAGGTACAGACATTTAGTACCAATTGGTTAAACAATAGGTACTCAGTAGTAGTGACATAATTCGATCAGTACCATTAAATGTACTGAATAGAACACCCGCCAGAACTGTGTAAATAATTGGGAGATGTATCAGAAAAACTGTGGACAGGTTGGGTATACCCTCATCACCATGGGAATTAATTTGGGATTGTGTTTAGTTAACCAAGGATATCCCAGGGCCATTGGGACCATAGGCATAGACACAGACATGCGCAGAGACATACATATAGACATAGACATATATATCTGTAACTGAAATAATTTACTAAAGAGCCCGCCTGGCCTGCCAAGAGTTGAGCCTTAGCCATCTAGATGTACTCCAAGTTGTTTTGGTCCGTCCACACCAGGAATGGTTGCGATGCTCCTTCCAACCAGTGTCTCCAATCCTTTAAAGCCAGCTTCACTGCCAAGAGCTCCCTGTTATCGACATCGTAATTCCTCTCCACTGCAAAAAGTGCAAGGGAGAGGAAGGCACACAGCTGGACCTTCTGATCCATGGAGGACCACTGGGATAGGACACCACCCAGCCCCAAGTTGCAGACGTCCACCTCCACCACAAATTTGCAGGTGGAGTCCGGTTGGGTCCGGATGCGGGCAGAAGTGAACTGGTGAAGTGACCTCTAGGCACGGTCCCTCTGCTGCAGGCAACCAGTCAAAGGACACAACATGGGAGGGAAGAGCAGTGAGAAGAGTGACAAACCTGCGATAGAAGTAACCCAAGGAACCGCTGCAACTCCTTGAGACTGGTTTGTTATACCCTCACCATCACCACAGGAATCAATTCGGGATTGTGTTCAGTTAACCAAGGAAATCCCAGGGCCATGGGCACCTGGGGAGAAACTAGTCAATGGAATTGAACAAACTCATGGTGACTGGCAGACATTTTGAGATTTAGTTGGACTGTAATACATGCTACTTGAAAGACCATCCAAAACATTGGTCTCCAAAGGAGCCTTTAAGGGCAGTGTGGAAACACCTAAAGAGAAACAGTTTGCAGAGAACAGACGGGGTAATTATTGTATGACTCATCAGTATCCCGCCTCCGACTGGTGAGTCTGCTCTTTTGCAGGACAGGCAGCAAGGACGTGGCCAGGACCACTGCAGTACAGGCAATAATCGTCTCATCCTCCATTGTTGCTCAGCTGGAGACAACCTGGTCCTTCCCAGCTACATTGGCTCTACAGGATTGTCTGCGTCTGACAGTGTTTCAACTTCTTGTACACTTTCATAATAACATCACGCTACATGGCACAACATTGCTCTTTATAACGCTTATACACAATGTGGCACTAGCTTCAATAAAATGTGTCACAAAGTTGCTATGGGCTTTAACCATTGGGGTAACACCTCCCCCTTCGACCTAGAAATCTCAGCCCCCAATTCTTTGTGTTTGAATTTGAGCTCAAACAGGGGGTGCACTTACCCTTTAGGAACTAGGTTATCTGGTCTTAGTTTGTGACTAATTTGAGATTGCTTTACATTTTGCCTTAGTGGGTTGATAGCAACAGTTTCTTTTTTAACATAAATATTTACTTCGGCTTCAAAGAGGAACTTGCCATGTGTTCTGCAAAAAAAGTTTTGCCATGTTTTGCAAACATTGTACATTTTGGCTAGAAGACAAATGTTTTTGCTGAGACACCTGTCCACTTAGGCTAATCCTTCCATGAAATAAAAGGAATGGCCTCTTGTACTCCTGCTTCCATCTTGTCAGCAGGCATGTGCAACTAAAGGGTCCTGGTAGCTGTACCTGGCTGATTGGCCACTTTCTTAGGTGTGAGAAGAAGAACATTCTATGGGTGCATGTGACCCTGCTGTATTGATTTAGCAAGTGAGCGAGTGAGTGAGTGACTGTAGTAGCACTACACTAGTTAACCTGGACCACAGGAACAGAGACACAGACAATCAGTCACAGACACAGTATGCTGCAAAACTCAAAGGAGATATTCATTCAAAATGCTGGGAGAAGGAAGGATAAAGAGTAAAAAATGAATTAAAATAATGAATGAAGACTCAAGCTTGGTTCCTTGAGCGTAAAGCGTGAGCAGGACTCATCAACATGAGATGAAGGCTGATGTAGAACTCAGACCACCAAGCAGTGTCAGCGTCATTCAAGGTGACGTCAGCACTTCTTCTGACCAATCACAACCTTCAGATCCCATCGTCATAGTCTTTGTTATATGCATGATATATAACAAACATCATAACGTTTGTTACATATCAAGACAATTGTAGCGGAGCCACTGCAGCCACTTTTGTTATTTATCGCTCTAATAGAACAACATTGCAAAAAATCTCAATTTAGGTGACAATTTTAGCCAATAAAAAGCTACTTTGAGTTTGCTTTGACATTATCTCTAATAATACTGTGTTTTTTATAAAGCATACATTCAGATCTAATCCTGTTGCCAGAACAGACTGGCTTGGGTTCTCAAGCACTTGGGACGCAGTAGCTGTTAAAACAAGCTGATAGTTATAAACTGAACAGATTTGATTTGGCCATAGATTCTGAAGAAGAAGATTCTAATCAATGCATAGTTTCCAAGAACCTTGTTCCAAACAGAGTGGAGACTTTGTGTTCATTCATTGTTTATTCATGGGCTGTCAGGAGACCCACAACAACAACAACCATCCTTCAGGGATTCTTTGTTTAATTGTACACATACAAGAGTATACCAAATCTCAGGCAAAGGGAAGGGGCTCTATGTTAAACATTACAAACAGGTGACCCCCACAATGTAGTTACCGTTATCTGAATGAAATGAAATCACAAACCTACACCCTCTCTACAGCGGCTGGGATGATACCTGAGGACACAGGGCAAGAAAGGTTTTTTAATGCCAATACCAACCTCAAATGTTTCCCTTAATAAATTCCCC
The DNA here is from genome assembly GCA_036785325.1 of Urophycis tenuis. Taxonomy (NCBI): domain Eukaryota; kingdom Metazoa; phylum Chordata; class Actinopteri; order Gadiformes; family Phycidae; genus Urophycis; species Urophycis tenuis. The sequence continues at coordinate 251,908 of JAXIVH010000013.1, forward strand.
AATTCCAGTAAGGGGTCAGAGACAGGAATCTGGCAGGGAGAGAGAGAGAGAGAGGAGAGAGAGAGAGAGAGAGAGAGAGAGAGAGAGAGAGAGAGGGTGGGGGGGGGGGGGGGGGGGGGGGGGGGACAGAACAAGATGAAACAATATTAACTGTTAGGAATAAATACATAGATTGTCTATATATTTAATGTAATGTTTTATTTATATGCATTTATTAGATTAAAAAAAATAATAATTTCTCACCTTAACTCTGTAGTCTTCATCTATGCTCAACTCACATCAACTCAGGTTCTGCAACAATAGCGCTTGAGAACAACATGTGGAGATTTAGCAGGAAGCTCAAATCAAATCACGATAGATGGTCTTACATTTCCGTTTCCAGTCCTGCTGGAAATTGTCCTAGTGTAGACCAGATGGCTATGAGCCAGGAAGAGGTGGGGGCTTAGGTAGAGGAGCCAGATGATTGGTGATGGTGGGTTTGATTTATGACACATGGAAGGTGGGATGCACACAGAGTAGGAACAAACAGTCAGGAACAAACAGCCAGTCAGGGGACTGCTGCTTGCACCAAGCTGGAGGCACTTCAGCCTCCCGGACTTTGGAATGGCCCAGGTAATGGCCACGACAACAAAAAGATGAGGCAGAAAGGGTTCATGGCCAAGGGAGTGGTCAGCAGCAGTGGATTGATGGTAGAGAGCATTAGGTTTTATGTTCTTGATCCAGGGGTTAATGACTTATGCATATGGTCTATGCTAAAGTTGAATATAGTGAATAACAAGGCTTGTCGGGAGTTGAGGTGCTTTGCTGTCCTGATGTACTCTTCATTCGTGTGGCCTGTCCATACAAGAATAATCTGCTCTGCCCCCTCCATTCAGTGCCACCATTCATCCTATGACAGCTAAGCGCTAGCAGCTACTGATTTCCAACAGCATGGTTATTTTCAGTTGGTAAAAAATCCATAGGAGAAAAGGCACAAGGGTGATGTTTCTAGTCTTCTGGGGAGTGTTGAGAATGGACGACCCCCACCCCTACATCAGAGGCATCAACCTCCGCAACAAACTTGCAGGTCAGGACCTCCAGGAGTTGTTGAAGGACCTGGCGGACACAGAGAATGTGTTCTGCGGGAGACTGGGAGAAGATCAGAATGTCATCAAGAATGATGAAGACAAACCGCATTTTCCCATTAGCATTTTTTTGGCCGTGCCGAGTCGTACCATGTCACACTGATTTGCAGTTCCACTACCAGTTTAAATGCTCCAAGCTGTGCCAAGCCCGATATGGACCATCTCCAAGGTTGGGCCAAAGCACACCTGTCCCGCCTCCAAGCGGGCTGCAGTTACATCAGCCTGGTTGTTTGGAGTTGTCTCTCACATGTGGTCCAAGCAGCAGTCCCCTGACTGGCTGTTTGTTCCTGACTGTTTGTTCCTACTCTGTGTGCATCCCACCTTCCATGTGTCATAAATCAAACCCACCATTACCAATCATCTGGCTCCTCTACCTAAGCCCCCACCTCTTCCTGGCTCATAGTCATCTGGTCTACACTAGGACAATTTCCAGCAGGACTGGAATAGGAAAAAGGATGAAAGAGTTGGACAATAAATATGATCAAGAAAGGCAATGGTTCCTGCTTCACCTAACACATACTCACCCAGCCTTCTCCAAGTGTGTTTACCGAGGCTAGATTTCTCAACAGCTTGATTCTTTATTCTTCAGTCATTCTCAGAACTATATACTATATACTAAAAAGGGTAATGATGGTTTTTAGTTTGGTGATTTTAGTTTGACAATGTTCTCTTGTAAAATAAAATAGCTTGCTGAAATAGGACAGATTTCTTTCAGATTAGTCTTGGTCTCAAAACTGGACAATGTACAATATTTCACACTATTTGGATTGCTGATAGTGATTTTCAACACATTGCTTTCCTAACATCAAGGACATTGTGTTGCACTATACATGTGAAACATTGTCCAATGTGTAAATAATCTGAAATAAATTGCCTCTCAATGAGCAATTTGGATTAGGAAAAAAGAGGGGAATAGGGAATGTGGAATGTCAAACTGTTCAAAGCCATCATCATGGATATCATTGTGTATCTTTTGTCTCTCCGAAACAACCCAAATGTGTTAAATATCTCCTAAACAAATATATCAAATATTAGCGAAGGCTATAATATGAAACCAAATAGGCAATACTTGTGTGTTTGTTGTTGTGTCATTGGCTCAAAACAAGAACGTTTTCCATTGAACACAAACCTTCAAGCAGGTAGCCTGGCTGTAATGGAGGTGCGAATCCTAGTTGTGCTGGGCAGCTGCAGTTGACCCATGTTGAGTGAGGCCAGTATAGTATGATGGAAAAACACCATGAGGAGATCTAAGACAATGTGCATGACAAAATGGACTCAAACTAATGCTAGTCGGACACCGGTCTACATGTGGGTTCTGATTCTTTGCCAGGTGTGTCCTAACAATAAGGGACTGCGGGGGGAATCAGTAAGGTGAAACTGAATCAGTTTGTGATAGTTACCTGATATGAGGAGACTGGTTGGGATGGTAATCAGGGTCACCATAATGATGATAATAATAACTGAAAGCTCTGTCGCCAATGGTCCGCCGGCTGAGGCGGAGGGTGATGAGCAGGCCTGTGTCAGAGAACCGCAGATTGTGGGATGGCTTATAGGGGTGGAGGAGGTCGGTCAGGTACTGAGGAGCAAGGTGATGGAGGGATTTATAGGTGAGGAGGAGGATCTTGTAGGAGATGCGGGACTTGACCAGAAGGCAGTGGAGGCGGATGAGGGGGTTTGATGATGTGCTTGGTGCGGGTGAGAACCCTGGCAGCTGAGTTCTGTACATACTGAATACTGAGTTCTGTACATACATGTCCAGGACTTTGCTGGGTACCCCAGACAGAACTCCATTGCAATAATCTAGCCGAGAGGTGATGATCGCGTGCCACGGAGTCAGAGAGTGATGGTCGGAGCCTGGAGATGTTTTTGAGGTGGTAGAAGGCAGATTTGGGGAGGGATTTGATGTGTGACAGGAATGAGAGGGAGGAGTCCAGGATACCAACCAGGTCACAAGCATGACCTCTGTTTTGTTGCTGTTGAGTTTGAGTAGGTTGGATGACATCTAGGTTTTTATGCTGTGCAGACAGTTGACAGGGGACTGTGGGGGGAGCTGAGTGGATGGTTTGGTGCAGAGATGAAGCTGGGTGTCGTCAGCATAGCAGTGAAAGCTCAGACCATGGTGACAGATGATCTGACCAAGGGGAAGCATGTAGACGGTGAAGAGGAGGGGTCCAAGCACAGAGCCTTGGGGCACGCCTTGGTTGACTGGGACCGGGGTGGAACTGGAGCCACCATGGAAGTGACATGCCATCCAGAGCATTGGCCTCCACTGGGAGTTTCAGGGGCAGGGTGCTTATATCCAATTGCTGAGCCAAGCTACAGTTTATGAAGCTCTCATCCGCCCCAGAGTCTATCAGAATATGTAAAGAGTTAGGCGAGGAGTTAGAGGAGGGAGGCTGGGGATGATAGAAGGGATTTTGTTTGGCTTATCACTTACTGGTGATTGTGCTCTTTTGGCGGGTTGACACAAAGGGCTGACTGCACAGCGTTTATTATGCATCCTCCTCTGGCACACAGTAGGAGTCAGCCCCTTGTCCCCTTCTTCCTCATTTGCTCACGTAAGCAGTTGCTGATGGTCAAGGCGATGAGGGCGTCCAAACCTGAAGGCAGATCCTGGGAAGCAAGCTAGTCCTTTATGGCATCGGACAAGCTGTGGCAGAAGATATAAAACAGTACATACCTCATCTTAGTGGTGAACATGTGGAGCTGGAAAAAAATGGAAGTTCACTCCCTCAAGCAGTAGAGGCCCAAGAGAGAGCAATACTGGCTAGGAGAGTAATGTTCTAAGCGATATTGGAAAGGTTTCTGGGGAAAAGGAAAACTGATGCTCAAACACGACATGGCACTGGGTGTTCTCTGGATAAGACAAGGATAGCCAGGTGGGTGGATTAGCAATGGATTAAGTGTGGGCTTGGCATGTCTGGATGCTGCTTGAGTTGTCTAATAGTAGCTCCCTGATTGGATAATACATGTCTTCAGCATCTTCCAGGCCCATATTTTGTTTGTTTGAACAGTGGGTTTGACGTTAGGACCCAAATGCCGACAAAGAGAGTTGTTTAATCAAAGGGAAAGTCTTTTATTCTAAAACACAGCAAACAGAGCAAAACAGAAAAAAGCCCAACCGAACATAGGCCACAAACTAGCGAATGGGCCAGTTTGGAGCTAATATTAATGCATTAATCTGAAGACATTCCTTACAGGAGTTAAGGGATTGGGAAAAACAAAGGCAGTGTGAAAGCAAGTACATGTAGTCAGTCTACTTGTTTTGCTTCCTGTCTTTCTGCCTGCCTGTCCATGTCTCACCATTAGTCTGCCCATACAACTGCCTGCCTATCTGTCAACCCAGTGTGTGTGGGACTGGACTGCAAGGTGTGTGTGTTGAAAGGTCTGTTTAGTTTAGTCTACAATGAACTCAAGATACACACATATATTTCCATTTGTCCTGCTGCTCTTAATGTGATTCTTTTGTGGGTTCTATATAAAGCTTTATTGGTTGGTGTCAATTCATGTTGAAATAAACTCTAACAAATTAAAGATGGTAAAGCTTGGTAAAGTGAGATTCTACAAGTCTTTTATAAATATTTTAACCAAAACACTGTCACGATTCTTTAAAGTCTGCATTGATGAGAAACCGACAGAATCTTCCTAACTCTAATCTTTGCTGCAGAGGCAGAAATATCAGCAGACGTATTGGTCAGCAGCCAGGTCTCCTAACCGCATACCGTTTAACTTTCTATAAATACAACAGGACTGGCTCCAAGTTGATCAAGTGTGATTGAATCTGAAAAGGCTCCAGAGACTGGAGCCAAGTTTTCCTCTAAGATACTTCTGGGCAACCGAGCTTCCACTCTACTCCTGACAGGACCTCTCAGTGTGACTCACACACTGGTCTGGATCTCTCTCTCTCTCTCTCTCTCTCTCTCACACACACACACACACACACACACACACACACACACACACACACACACACACACACACAGAAACAACATACACAAACACACACACACACACACACACACACACACACACACACACACACACACACACACACACACACACACAGAAACAACATACACAAACACACACACACACACACACACACACACACACACACACACAGACACACACACACACAGACACACACACACACACACACACACACACACACACACACACAAACACACACAGAAACGACACACACAAACACACACACACACACACACACACACACACACACACACACACAAACACACACACACACACAGAAACGACACACACATGCACACAGAAACGACACACACACACACACACACAGAAACAACACACACATGCACACAGAAACGACACACACATGCACACAGAAACGACACAAACATGCACACAGAAACGACACACACATGCACACAGAAACGACACACACATGCACACAGAAACGACACACACATGCACACAGAAACGACACACACATGCACACAGAAACGACATACACATGCACACAGAAACGACACACACATGCACACACACACCCAGCAGTGACCAGGGTTTGGGCACCAATATACTAAATAATATGAAATCAAAAATGATTTCAAAAGAGACAAAATGTTAGGTGTGCTTCAGAATTGAAGTGGCTTCCACCTCCACAGCACCCACAGGGTGCTCAGCCCGGGACCAGTCAAGACAAACCCCTAGCTCAGGGTGCAGGGAATGTGTGTGGCATCGAGCAGAACTAACTCGGCACAAATGGAAGTGTCGTCTGATTAGCGTGTGATCCCTTGAAAATCAGAATGATTGTGTTTACCTTAAAATGAGCCCTTCCTGTCTACATAGGGGGTCGGTCCTCTTCCATGGGGGCCACCATGTTGCACTACCAGTAGTCTACAGCCCAGAAGAGGGGGGGTGCGTTACCCCCCTGGCTACCTCCCAGTTGTGATACTTTTATAGTCATGTCATTGTGTAGGTGCAGTATAATGTAATGTTATATTTGAAATCTGCCGCACACCTGGCAGTACATTGAAGTGTCCAAGAAGCTTAACACGTCTCTTGGACGTGTCTCAAAGCCTGGAGGAGATGAGCACGCTTCTCACCAGAATATGTATGTACAGTATATACTGTATGTATTTAGAGGATTCTAAATACACTGGATAATATAGAAGTTGAGTGCACTTTTAATCCAAGTGTGACATAGTGTAGCGAATGGCAGTTTGGGGGATTGTGGTGGAGTACAAATTCTTCAATACATCCATGGTTTTGAGCTGTTCAATAACTAAAAGTAGGCTATCACTCTTCGAGAAAGTTGGAAACCAAAACAAAATGGTTGCAATACAACTTCTTACTGCTATTTTATGAAAAGCGACCTATATTCACATACCGTAGTGCAAGTAAAGGTTCTATGATGAAGATAATTGAGCTGCGTGTGTGTGTGAGTGTAATGAATACATTGACCTCAACTGCAGTGAGTTATACTGCCAGCCCTGCACCAGTATTGGGTTGTGGTAAATGCTTCTCACTGCCAACTTCATAACTATTCCCCTCATATTGTGCTTGTCTGGCGGTCCACCCATCCTTTCCCGTATAACCACGATGAATTGACTCTCTGCTGGGCACTTTTCGGAAACACCAGCTCTCTTTAGAAGACCGCCTGCGTGTTTTTATAAACCCCAGTCATCGATTGCTGCGAGGGCGCTTTATAATTGTGCTCAATGAAGTGGCGTGCTGTAGCTACAACCGCTGATGTCACAGCAGGGCTGGGAGGCTGCTTAGTAACACTGGACCCTCCCAGCCTGATTGATGTTTCACTGCTTCATGGATTGAATGTATTCCCCCCAGGCTGCGCTGGGCTGCCTCGTCCGGCTCACCTACGTGCGACGTGACACTCGTACATCGTACAGTAAGTAATGACCCCGTCCCCCCAAAAATGCAAGCATGCCCTTATCTTCCTCTGTTTGCCCGTCAACCCGCTGCCACCGGCAACCCCTGCCTCCTGCCTGGCCAAATGGCTCAGACAACAGCTATAAGGAGATCCACTTCCTGCTCCTCTTTGGAGTGCCTTTGATGAAATGTGTGTGTCTGTGTCTGTTGTGTGTGTGAGGATTTTTCAAAGGTTTTAGCAAACATCAGGCATTTGTGCTTTGTACATACACCTGCTTTCCCCAACCCCCTGCTGTCACCTCCTCCAGCCTGGCTGGCTTAATCCCATTGGAAGACCCCCGGGGTCCCAGGTGAACACACACCTCCTCTGCCACTCCAGCACGCCAGGCCTTTCACAGGGTAGTGTTCCCCACTTGAGAGGGCATTTAATCAGCGGGTAGAAGTGGCCCTGCTAAGTGGTGCTGGATGTCCTGTGGTAAGCCCCTGATTGATTGTGAAGCTCAGGAGCCTGTTGTTGGCTAATGACTAAAGTGTGGTGTGTCTTCCTCCTTCCAGCGCCTGGACCAAGAGATCTATCAGGCTGGTTCCCTTGTGGACCAGTGGACCACATACATCCCCACTGACCATGGTCTTCATCACTATGCAACTGTCAGCGTAGCATCTCTGCCAGATGGTGACTTATGACTATGATACAGAAGAAGAATGTAACCTAAATGTAAATAAAGACACTTTTGTCCTAGGTGACTTACAATCAGTACATTTGTGGGGTTCGACATACGTGGGGGTGGTCAGTTGGAGGTGGGGATGGAACCACCAACCCTCTGGTTAGTGGATGACCCGCTGTACCCACTGAGCTACTGCCTCCCCACAATATATCATATATCATCATGTACAGTATGTAAAGGTAATCCCTCGATGGAGTTTCCCTCAACACATGTTGCTAATATTCAATATAAAAAAGGAGGGATGCTTGCAATCGCCATACTCTTTTTCCCCCAAAAAAACCCAAACAAAAAACAAATAAAGTTAAACAAAAAAACGTAAAGATTTATTTTCTAAATTGGTCATGAATCACTTTTGCCATATTGGGATGAAATG
>JAXIVH010000013.1:268507-273507 GCA_036785325.1 Urophycis tenuis
CATGTCTCCACTGCAGATCACACACATGCAGTACAGTACAGTGCTACATGTCTCCACTGCAGATCACACACATACAGTACAGTACAGTGCTTCATGTCTCCACTGCAGATCACACACATGCAGTACAGTACAGTGCTACATGTCTCCACTGCAGATCACACACATGCAGTACAGTACAGTGCTACATGTCTCCACTGCAGATCACACACATGCAGTACAGTACAGTGCTACATGTCTCCACTGCAGATCACACACATGCAGTACAGTACAGTGCTACATGTCTCCACTGCAGATCACGCACATGGAGTACAGTACAGTGCTACATGTCTCCACTGCAGATCACACACATGCAGTACAGTACAGTGCTACATGTCTCCACTGCAGATCACACACATGCAGTACAGTACAGTGCTACATGTCTCCTCTCTCCCAGCTCAAGAACGGCCCAAATGTCCTCGGAGGGGAACGTTTTTGGTCTAAAAACATGATATTTGTTATTTTCTCTTAATTAACATTTAACATTTACAGATGGGTTGCATATAAAATAAAGCATGCATCTCATTTGCAATACCATGCTCTGTTCCCTAGATTATAACTAAACCAGTCCTTAGTTTTTTTTTTAATCTTTAGTTTTTTGAACAAATTGCAATTTACAAATCATCCCTGAATCATCCCTGCAAATACAATACAAATCTGCAAAGGAATCAGCAGAATTGAAAAGCAAACAGTAGAAGTTTGCCCCTTTTGGGCAAAAAGCCTCTCATAGTCCCTTTAGTATCAGAAATAATCAGAGAAACCATCAAACAATGACCTCAGAAAACATCCTCCAGAAGAGCTTTTTTCAGTCCCATGTGTGAAATGTTTTCAACACTCTGAACATTTCAGGGGAACCTTACACACTACTTAGATCTAATCAAGAATACTCCTCGGTCACTAAATTATGTCACCAAGTATTTTATTAACATTATATATTTTTTTAGGTAGAATTCAGTCTCATGATATGTATGGGTAGATTAGTTATATATATATATATATATATATATATATATATATATATATATATATATATATATATATATATATAAGAAATCACACAATAAAGTAGTCAGGGTGATTCAGATGACATGGCCACAGTATCAGACTTCTAGTATGAAGTGGCAATACAAATACAGCTATGATAATACCATATGATTGGAGATAGGAAGGGAGCTACCTCTAGGTGCAGGGAGAATGTATATTTGGTATATTATTAAGATACATTTAATAAAAGATATTAAATATATAACAGGGACAGAGAGAGAAATAAAGGAGGGTTTTTTTCTCATCTTACAGTGAGAAATAGTATGTATGAGGAAATCAGTCACATCTACTTAAGTTTTCAACTTTAGTTGAAAAACACAGCTGTTTTGTGTGCCTCTTCAACCTGGAGCACAGAGATGCCAGAAGGTCCTCCAAACAGAATGTCCAGGTTTGACATCACAGGCTAGACCCCATTTTCTAGTGCACCCCAGTGTTGATCTGCTGCCCCCCAGTAACATCTCCTGTTCAGGTTTTAACAACTCCTATGTTTGGCAGTGGATTCATCCAGATTGATAATACAGGGAAAGGGTGGATTTTTTTCCTACTCAGGTTAAAAGTATCTATACAAAAGCTTCTACAAAAGCCAATGGAAAGCTGCAGAGTGGAAGTAAATGAACATGAAAGCTGTACAATGGATATGGAGAGACTAATGCCCTCCCTTCCCATGGACCACCATGGTACCTTATTCTAATATACAGTAATCAACATTGAGAGACAAATCACTTTTTTTATTGTGCCATGAATTGCACTTGATGTTTGGTTAAGATAATTTGGCAAGTCAAGTATGACAAAGTCGTTAAAGTAAAAGACTACTATTTTTAATTGACATCATATGTGAAATTCATGGCACAATTCAAATGGTTTAAACAAAAAATGTGTCTCTTGCCATTGACTACTGTACAGGTTCCTCACTACCTACTGTACAACCTACTGTACAGGTTCCTCACTACCTACTGTACAACCTACTGTACAGGTTCCTCACTACCTACTGTACTACCTACTGTACAGGTTCCTCACTACCTACTGTACAGGTTCCTCACTACCTACTGTACAACCTACTGTACAGGTTCCTCACTACCTACTGTACAGGTTCCTCACTACCTACTGTACAGGTTCCTCACTACCTACTGTACAACCTACTGTACAGGTTCCTCACTACCTACTGTACAACCTACTGTACAGGTTCCTCACTACCTACTGTACAGGTTCCTCACTACCTACTGTACAACCTACTGTACAGGTTCCTCACTACCTACTGTGCTGACCACTAAACTGTCCAACCTACAGCTGGAACAGAGTGCAGATGTTCAAAAGTGTTTACTTCATGTTTGCAGTTGTTTCTTCGTATATCTTTCAATGAATGTATATGTGAAAGAATCACATACAGAGACTTAAACACCAAACACACTCCTGCATACTGGTCAGTATTCCTACTGACCAGGGGGGAGAAGGGTCCACAAAGCTCAACGAACCTAATTCGATCTGGGAGGAATGAGACATCATGCACACTAAAGACATGAGATTGTCATTTCAGACAATCAATTTTGGGGGCAGCCGCGGCCTACTGGTTAGGGCTTCGGACTTGTAACCGGAGGGATGCCGGTTCGAACCCCGACCAGTACTAACGGCTGAAGTGCCCTTGAGCAAGGCACCTAACCCCTTACTGCTCCTCGAGCGCCGCTGTTTCTCTAATTCACGATTAGGTTAAATGCAGAGACCAAATTTCAAACAAAAAAGAGTAATTCTTCTTCTTCTTCTTAGACCATGGCACACACCGTGACACATTTGCCAGTGTCTGCGCATACCACCAGATCTCTCACTCACTGTATTCCCTGAATTGCTTAAGTCACCCAGGGTAATATTTTCACTTGGAGTAATACGGAAGAGATGGCAGAACTCACTGTGGGTTGACTGTCCCTATAGTACTACAGACGAGACATCAGAATTCAGGAGAGTTAAATTAGCCATAATATATCAAACCTGACCCCTGTGTGTGTGTGTGTGTGTGTGTGTGTGTGTGTGTGTGTGACACAATTGCTGTCTTGTTGTGGACAGGCCCTTGGTAAGTGTGTGTGTGTGTGTGTGTGTGTGTGTGTCTGGGGTCAGGGTTAGGGGGAAGGAGTACAATTGCTTGAAGGGAAATGTACTTCAGAGTACTTAAGAGTCACAATGTATAAATATAATAAATAAATATAATATAAACATTTGTAAATTGTTCAATTTTTGCCATTTCATCTATGCGTAAACCTGTCATCCACAACTCCTGTGCTCCCAGCTGGGCCTGATATCACATGATGGCTGGAAACTGCTGATGCTATGAAGGACTGCTAGACATATCCCATAATCCCCAGTGTGTACATGAGCAGGTTCCTATCACTATTGGTTCACACAAGCAAACACACACACGCATGCACGTGCACACATAAATACAGTGACAAACAAGGTGCATATGATAGATATACACACAACCTTGATCTGCAAATCCAATAGAGAAAAGCAAACATAGAGACAAGCCCTTGCTAATAAGCCTATAGCTTTATCCCTGGGACAAACCTAAAGCCATAATTACAGCTGTCCACATAGACCTGACTTTTTGAAGACATCAGCCTATAGTGTATGCACACACACACACACACACACACACACACACACACACACACACACACACACACACACACACACACACACACACACACACACACACACACACACACACACACACACACCTAACACATATATACTGGCACAGAAAAGTCTTATAGAGTAAAAGTCATGATTATTCGTAGTATCCCTGCTATATTGAGACTAAAAGTCTCTCTTTCAAAGCATTCCACAAGATGTCTTGGAGCTCATATGTCAGGAAATAAAGTAACCAGTTATGAATCCATAATTGCATACGGTATATCTAATTAATCATACAATTAATACTGAACAGCCACACATCACAGGCTGCAACAATACCTGTACCAGAAGCATAACCCTTACCTCTTGCATGACTATATTGTAAAATGTGAATTGTAAATTAAATTGTAAAATAGCAAAGTGGCAGCCATTCTAGAGGTGCTTCTGACACAAGGAATGTCAGAAACCTCTGGAATGAAGGCAGTGTTTGCCGTCATGTGGAGTGAAAGCTAGGAGAGGCTAGGAAAGAGCTAGGAGAGTCAGGCGGCTGCTGCTGCTGCTGGCACTTACCTGGGATAGAGCTATACCTCAGGGCCCCCACCCTGCCCCCACCCTGCCCCCACCCTGCCCCCACCACCACCAACAACACTGCACCACTGATGGTACTCAGATGGGCAGAAATGGGTCACTATGATTGCAAATTTAACTACATGAATACCAAATGACTCACATTCAACCATATAGGTTCTGGAACTCCACTAAGTAAGTAAGTAATTTAGCAGATGTTGTAATCGAAAGTGTAGTGAAGTCGAGAACAATCAAAGCATACATTCCAATTGGAGCTAAAAAGTCTGATTACTGCATGACAATGTTTCTAAACTACAACAACTGGACTGAACTGGACTGAGTGCTGGGTAGCTAACGGAATCAGAACACGATCTTAGTCATATTTCTTGCTATTTTTCTATTAGCGTCATTGCGCAATAGTTACATTTTCAATAGTACCATTTCAGCCGTATGTGTTCACCTCAATTCAACAATAGTGCTAAAAACTTGGATTGTGCAGCAAACTTTGAGACACCAATCAGCAACGTGTCATTCGAGATCTCTATTATTATTTTATTCAAAGCTCATTGTTCTTCTCATTCTCATTCTCTTCTCATATTGGAAGGCACAATGAGCAGCGTTCAGCACAGGGACACAGCTCGTGCTCTGCTTGGTTCTGACGCTTTTCTCTGGCTCTGGCCTTGGACATGCCTCTTTACAACAAGCAGCCAACCAGTTGGATAAGTGCTCAG
>JAXIVH010000013.1:281007-304380 GCA_036785325.1 Urophycis tenuis
AAAGCAATGAGTGGAGTCAAACGTAACAATTAATGGCTCAATGTTATCTCTATGGGAGTTTTTTGCATTTTTAATCGCAAATATCTCAAAAACTAAAATGTTTACAAAAATAAAAAATACATAGCACAGCTATGTGGAAGTAGACCTTTGTAATGCAGTTTGAATGAAATCTTGAGTCGTAGCTTCCATTAATTGCAAAAAATTGGTGTGAAGAAGAATAGTATGACCAAAAGCTATATCTAGATTGTGCATTCCTATACACAATAATTATACACAGCGTCTCTACCACCTTGGTAGAGACACTGTGCATTTGTGAGAATGACAATTCCCTCAGAATATAAATTTTTATAAGAAAAATATGATAATTCATATCTATTTATCAAAACAACAATCTTTATTCTCATGAAAAATGACAATATGCTGTATATAAAAAAGGTCAACTGCTGACCATAACAGAGTATTCTTGGAAGTTTCAATATATTTTTGACAATTTCCCTTCAAATGCCTTAACACATCTTTTTTCGGCGTAAGCAGAAGTGATGGGTACAGATTGGTTTCTCTGAATGCCATGTTTACATTAATACTACTCAGGACAAGCAGGGCAATAGCAACAGGGCCCGGAGGGAGGTGGGTGCTGGGGGTTAGGGTGGTTGGGGGTCTATACTTAGCAGACAATATTGCTGGCAGTGAGTTTATTAGGAAGTTTGAGACAGAGTTTCTTGGAACCGGTGTCGGTGTGTCATGCCCCCAGGAATGCACAAGGCCCCATAAATTGTTGCTACTGATACTCTTTAATTGTACATCATCAACAGCAACAGTCTACTGGATTGTACAGTGTTGTGCAATGAGAAATGACCTTCTGTGATTAGCTTGCATTTGCGAACCGGTCATGGGAAAAATTGTCCAGTCAAGTAGCAGAAGCAGAGCTTTTGGTGAGGGTACATGCTCAGATGCATATATAATCGAACGTTGAATTGTGTACTTGTGTTTAAAGGGATTAACTAGAGAAAAACATCACTGCAATGGTTAATGTTGTACGATCAAATTGTGATCAGCTTAGCTAGGTATTGTGGTGGTTAAAGCTTTTTTGAAGTAATTGATAGTTTATGGAGCTGTACAGAATGCAATCAATTTCCATATCATGGACTTCTGAAACAAAGTGGTTACAGCTTAACCATTAAATACGCATTACTGCAGAGCTGTTATTATTGTCCCTGAATGACTACAACATCCGTCAATGGGCTACCTGCAGGGAAACTGAAAACCAAAACAGTTATTTTGGGAGATATGTAAGGTCATTTAGTTCTGGGGCTCTGATTACAAGAAGAAATGCATCTCTGAATGGGCTTGTCAAGAGGTAAGGATGTCTCCAAAAACATCCAGTCAACCATTATCGCTGTCGGCACAGATGCATCTAGGTTTACAAGGTATAGAATTAAAATGTTCCTACATATCTTCTCTAACTTGCCAAGGAACTGGCCTTTAAGGTCAATGTAGAATACATTTAGGCTACCACTTGTTAGTCGACAGATGAGCACCACTGACTTCTCTTCTCTGACTGGGATGTCACCTGAGTATTTGTGTCATTGTTTAGCATTATTTTATTTCCATGGCATACAACAACAAACGTAAACTCCACTCTTATGTAATGCAGTTGGAAATGTCTACTGTTCAGTAACCTTTTGAATGACTGGACAATGGCTAAATTTGTGTTAAACCTTTGTATCATTTGTATAATTGTATCAAATTATTTCTTGAAGTAAAAAATGTGAACCCAACAGAGGTCAACCTTGTTCGCAATGTCAACACAGCAAATCCATAAACCAAAGTGTACTCACCCTAATGTCTGAGCATTTTGATTTGAAATTCCCCCTGCCTTTTTGACGTGTCTCAAAGCCTTAGGGTCGAGTCCATTCCTTCATGAAAACTCTCATATTTGTTGAGAGCGAATGGCTGGACAGTTCACCAATTCACCCACCTAAATGACACTAACACTAACTTAGAATCCCTTTGTGGAGTGGAAGGAAAACACCGTTCCAGAAAAAAAGAAAAAGGAGAAAATGGGGTCCCAAACTTTTGGCAGGGAGCTGGCTACTTGGCAGAAACAATCAGGCATTGTGGAGCATGGGGAGGGAGAGGGACCTGTGACAGACGAGACCAGGGGCCCCTCTTAGAAAAACAGTACACAAAGAGCCATTCAGAAGCCAGGTTGAGAGAGTGAGAGGAGGGCTCCGACAAAGGCCTCCAACTCCACCAATTGGTTGTAAAATCTCCAGCACTCCCAGCTGGAGTGAGGAAGTGAGAAATACCAAACAGAAGCAGACACACATGACGAATGCCAGCAAGGAATGGAAAAGGGAGCCTTTTTTGTAACTCAATATTAATGGTGTTTTTTCTAATAATATTATTATATATTTTTGTATTATTATATACAAAAATGCAAAAAAAAATTGGTGAGCATACTCTCAGTCACAATAGACCCCCCCCCCATCATATAAAAGCTACCTTTGTTCCTTTGAGCAGGCATGTCATTTTCAAATCGGTCAGCAACAGCAAAGGCATATGATGGCTCTAACTGGGCTACTCCCAGAGGTGTGTGTGTGCGTGTGTGTGTGTGTGTGTGTGTGTGTGTGTGTGTGTGTAGAGGTGAGGGGAGTAAGCTGGCTCAGTGAGAAGGCTCACTGGATAAATAAAGGTAAGAAAATACGTGGTGGTGGGGGAGATGAGAGGAGCTGCTAGAACACTAAATCTGGCCTCTGTCTTGACACTCATTAGATCACCCGCGCATGGCGAACAGAGGGCACTGTCATTGGTCAGACTTGTGGAATGTGGACACACACACACACACACACACAGTGCCCCGCTTTCTCCTGGAGAATCCCCCCTGCTTGACTTTTTTTCTGAAACTAGAAGCTCACTCCGCAGCAGCAGCAGCTACTGCCCTCTGCGCTAACAGCAAGACTTTTTGGGATGGCTTTCTGATATGATCAGAAAGCCATTACTTCTATTATTGTGGACAGGATGGTCTCATTGTTGCTAGGGTGGTTCAGGCATTTCCGTTTCCCAGTCAAAAGCTTCTGGGTTCAAAGCCCAATGTCACAGTCCACCTAGAAGCATGATTTGGCAAGATGTCCTGAAGCCCTACCTGCTCTTTAATGACATGTATCTTAAATAAAAATTGCTGTATCGCTTTTGATCAAAGTATTTACCTTTGCTAATACTATTGAGGATAGTAATAACACTACTACAGGTTAAGCTTCAGGCCACAGCAGGCAACAACAATGAGTAGCTGTAGTTGGTTACTCTGATGTCTTTATCACATCGAATCGGAAAATGAGGTGACATTCGGTGGCTGATGGAAATCAATAGGTGGAGTTCAGCAGAGGGTAGATATAACTTGCTACTGGAGTCAGAAAAACAAACAAGGTGCAAGTAAATCATCACCAGCAAACCCTTGCCTGATCTTCATGTAAATACCCCAGCATTGTGTGTCTAACTGCACTTCAAACTAAGGTACTCACTATGTGTGTGTTTCAGCCACTGGAATGCCTTTGAACTACTACAGCCAATTCATGTACTCCAATTAATGAAATAACAGGGGAACAACATTGACTGAAACAGTACTTGAGGGAGAATGAGGGTTTGGAAGTAAAGCCTGTGGTTAAAGGAAATGTATTCAAAATCAATTAATCATGAACATACTAAACATGACAGGAATTGGACAAAACAAATACAAAATAGATTGGGATATAAAAACTCAAAAATGTAGCTATGCCAATATAAACGGCAAAGATGAATTTGCCTGCTTAGGTCAGTAAATAATGATATTTACAATTATACTATTATGTGTTGAACAGCAGTAAGCACTGTGGAATTATTTAGAAGTCTGAAAGCAACAGTGGGGAATTCAAAACAAATGTTCAAGGCATTGTCACCAACTGACCTAACAACAAACACAGGGTGCCGGTGTCTTCAGGAATCTCATTTCAAACCACTGATGGAAGGGAGATGAATGTCTCGTTTATGCAACTCAGACAAACAAAAGTGCTAAGCAGGGTCTCACACAGTCTGTACCTTCACTGGGCCCATGAGTACCGCAGAGCCCCCCCCCCCCCCCCCCCCCCCCCCCCCCCCCCCCCCCCCCCCCCCCCCCCCCCCCCCCCCCCCATCCCCACTCCAATCAAGGAGCAGCCTTATTGACCAACACCCTCCCTTATTATTTTTCCTGCCACTGGAACACACCCCTGGCTTACACAAATACAGTACACACATAGAAATGTATCAACGACATGGCACAGTTACAGGGCAAACCGCAAAAGAAGCCATTGAAGACCTGAGTCAACACTTGCCGCTGCGCTAAAAGGGACCGTTTGTCAGCTACCTTCACCGCCCCTCCTACCCGTGAGGGCTGCTATCCTGCTCAGACTAGAGCAGATTGTTAGTTAGCAGAGAGCAATGGCATCATCAGACTGAACTGAATTAACTGATCGAAAAACACACGTATTGATTCAACAGCGTTTCCTCGTTCCATCTTCAACTTTGTAAATAATTTGTCTCCATCCAAACCATCGAAGGTTGAGATTTTTTGAGAGTGCTTTTTGAGCAAACCTGTATTCAGCTAGTCTTTTAAGCTAGCAGTTTGGGATACTCAGAGAGAAAGAAGCTAATGCTGCGTTCATCTGTTTGGTGTGAACTGAAGCACCACCTGTCTTGTCACATTGAGCTGCTCACTGTATCATCCACCTGTAACCTCAACCCGCTCTCTCAGGTAAACACAATGCCACTGGGATGCTCTAATAATCTTGTTGTACAACTTTAAGCCTTGCTGCGATGTGACCTCCCGCTATACTTTGGAAAGAAAGAAGATCCTATTATCCTACAGCCCATGCAGCCCAACCGCTCTCTTCTTGGTGGTCACAATCACTGGGCTTTGACTGCTTCATGCAGCCTACTAGCACAGCCTACTAGCACAGCCTACTAGCATATGCTAATAAGCTCTGAATCTGAATGTGAGATTCTGATTGGATTAGTCCTTTATTTAAAATACTCCAAAACAGCAGAATAAAGGTTAAACAAACCTTTTGGTTTTGTTATCATTATCCGAAAATATAATCTAAATCCAGGATCTGGATGGCACAACTTTTGCCCGTACACATATTTAAACATGACTGCTTTAGCCCTGAAGCTAAAAGGAAACAAAATGTGCTTCAATAAGTCATTGAGGGCCTCCGGAGTCACATATGAAGCAAGTCTGAATGTTCAATCCTTCAATTTGTATGTTTCAAAACTACTGTGTGTGTGTATGCTTGGGTGTGTACACCTGATCCAAATCAATCATTAAATGAACACACCGTGGACAATAAATGAAAGTTGTACAGAACCCTTGTCACTCTAACTCAGAGAAACAATTTTGATGTAAGATGTCAACTGTTTCTGGTGTTTTTGACATGCTGTAGTAATGATGGGACAGTTCCAAAATGGCATGTTGGCGGCCTGTAAAAATGTCAAGAAGCAGTTGTCAGAAACATTTGATGCACATGAAAATGTGTTTTGGGATGAATTATTTCTATTTGATTTCAATTAAATATGACAAGAGTACAACAACAGCCACTGAACAAAGTCCACACTTTGTTGTCCATCCATAATGGACAGAGCAAGCATTCCACTTGGGACTGAGGGGGCCCACATGAAACTGGTGTCCAAACAGGTGGCTTTGGAAGCAACTGGGAGGTGCTAAAAGCAGCTAATCCCAGATTAACTTGAGCAAGTCACTTCCCATTGTAATCCCCATCGCATCACTGTCCACTTCCAATGTGCTTTGTTCCCCATCTTGGAGACCTTGGAGGATTTGGAAGATGCTTTGGGAGTGTGGAACGAGCTGAAATATTCAGAATGACAGCACTTTCTAAGACTCAATTAAAAAATGTGTTTAATCATTTATGAGCAGTCCTGAATGTAGAAATCAGACTGACAGTTTAGACAAGTGGCCTGTGATTTGCCTTTCACCATCATAGCCATGTATACTATTTTAGACAGATTTAAATATTCAGCTTTGTATTGCTTGTTGTAAGGTCTTGCCTTCATTGTAGGGGTTGAAAACAACAAACTAAAACACTTGTCCCTGTAGCTTCCCTGTCCCTGTTAAATATGGTTTGAAAACTGCATTAAATGCGTGATTCTTACTCAGATGAAAAAAAAAACCCTGATCATTGCCATGAGTAGTGCATGAGTATACACATTATACAATCGCAAAATGTGGATTCCTAACTTTACCTCTGAACTTTTATTGGACACATCTATTGGAACAGGGTAGAGTGAGTGTGAGAGAGTGTGTGTGTGTGTGTGTGTGTGTGTGTGTGTGTGTGTGTGTGTGTGTGTGTGTGTGTGTGTGTGTGTGTGTGTGTGTGTGTGTCTGATGTGCAGTGTATACTTGTTACACTACATGCCACTTGTAGTGTGTGATTGTGTGTGTGTGAGTGCATATATACATTTACTTTTGGCATGTGTGTCTGTCTACAGTTTAAGTTGATAAGCTGAATCAGATATCACATGGCCAGCATGCTAGGATGATACTCAACACAACACAAACACGTCAACGATTTCATACTTGCACTCCAAAATCAAACGTTGAAAAAAGAAACAAAAATCAGCATTGAATGTTTCATAACCAAAGACACAGTATACATACAAAGACATATTCACTTGAGTACTAATCTAATATTAAGGGGGCTTAATATTAGATGTGTCGAATGAACTGCATATCCAAAACGCTTTGCTAATTTGATAAACACAAGCACATTAAGGTAAAAGCCACAACACAACTGCAAACCCCCCAACCCTAACCCTATATACCTACAGTATAGGATGATAATCAACTAATACAAAACACGCCATCACATTTTAAAATGCAGGTTGAATCCTACAAATGGACAATAGGCCTGGATTGTAAGCTTTAATAAAATTGTCAGCAATAACATTCCTCTTCCACATGTTTAGGTAATAATAGTCCGCTGGCAATAATCTATCTTGGACATACGTTCACTGGACACATCTCGACCACCATATAAAATGCATCAAACGCAGATTAAACACACATTACGAGGGGTGGAACAATACCACAGTGCTCTTGCGCATTGAAGACTCACTTGCAGATGTTGCTCATTAGGTTCTCATGAGACCCGCTTGCAGAGGTTTCTCATTCGGGAAGACGTTTGAGCGTAATTATGGAATGTGAATTGGTATACATAGATTCCACCTCAAGTTTCCAAATTCCTGCTTTGACCTGCTTTCTCCTATTCACATTATATTGATAACAGGGGGGGCAGTAGCTCAGTGGGTAGAGCGGGTGGACAGAGCGGGTCGTCCACTAACCGTAGGGGTCGGCAGTTCAATCCCCTCGATCCCCACTTCCAAACTGTCTGCATGCCGAAGTGTCCTTGAACAAGACACTGACCCCCAACTTGCTCCCCGGGCGCTGAACATAGCGGCCCACTGCTCCTATGTACCATAGGATGGGTCAAATGGGTCAAGGGAGCAAATTTCCCATTCCCATATCTAAAAAATACTGAGAATGACAAGTAAAGACAGAAAGGTCCTCTCAGTCCATTAATGACCTTAACCGTATACCGTTCATGTTGTGCGTTCACTTTACTATCCATGTGTGCGGTAATCTGTTCTGCAACCCACTGTAGACTAAGCATTATTTTCACTTAGATCACCAAGTTTTGTCTTTGAATAGTAGCATACAGGTCAATATTTAGGCCTGCCATGACTGTGTTCAATGTGTATTTAAGGTCTGTTATGTAGGGCTACATCTATTCTTTCATTTACCTTAGAAAATCACTAGCGACAATTGTTTGATGTTTGTGTTCAGATGAATGCGGTGTCGTTCCACTAGGTCTACATGACTGATTAGATTATACATGTAGATTAGATGTAGATTACAATGTGTGTCCACCACATAATCCACATTCACTCCACTAGTAGTCTAGTATGAACGAAGCGCAAATGAAACAAAAATGATGCAGAGTCGAACGATATCACGGTACTCTTGTGCATTAAAGAATAACTTGCAGTGATTGCTCTTGTCATGCACTGTTGTAGGGTTGAGGAAAAGCAGCTTGAAAAAAGGCCTTATGTCAGCAAAAATGCAATATTTACGTTGATTTTTATAACAATGCACGTCTAAAATTAGATGCAGTTCTGCACCTTTTGGCCTTCCATATGCATTCAACACACACACACACCATATAGAATGTATTCATAGGGTGTGGGTATGGATGTCCCCTCCCCCTGCATATGTTGTATGTTTGTATATAGATGTAAAACCTGAGAGACCATGAGGACCAGAGGGTGACAGAGACTGAAGTGTGTGGCTTTAGGAAGGCATTCTTATTCTGTTCATAAGGTATCCATTATCCATTCCTGGGCTGCACACATTGACCCATTGCATACAGTGTTTATATACTGTATCTATTCACAAGCATGCTCTTATTTACAAGAACTAGAGTCTGAGAACTAGAATGGGACAAACTAACCAGACTGGGTGAATGACATGTGTGATCTGTTTAGCTTGTGTTTTACCTTGCTACAAACACAACGCAGCAGCACCTGTGTGAAGAATCAGAGGAGTGTATTAATATCTCCTGTTATGTGTGGCTGGATTTTGACCCTGACCTTCCCTGGTCCTGCCACTTTGATGGTCCTGGTTTTAGAGATAACATGAAAACCTCTGTGAGAACCAGAGAAGAATCCCACAGTTGTGTTTTCCATCTTTGTGGTAGTCCTATCAAGACAACTGAGGCAAACCTCTCTTCTAGTCTCTATCTGCCGCTCTATCTCTCTCTCCATCCCTTGGCCCATGTCTGTCTGTCTTTTTGTGCATTTGTTTCCTTTTTGCAAAGCAAAAAAGATACATTTAGATAAACCACCAAACAAACGCATTGCTTTGTTCCATGTGTATCCTTTTAAGTAAAAAATGTGACTCTCTGCATTATCTTCAGGTTATCCATCAACTGAGATGCCTACTCAATTGCCTTATCCAAATGCTTCGATTTGGATAAAGGATCTGTTAGTCCGCCAGGGTGCAGAGACATGGTTTGTGTTCCTATCATAGTCACAGCAGCCGTAAGTGTTGCTTGCCTCTAGAATAAAGCACTGGTTCCAATGGAAATCTACGTTCCTGGCATAATGAGCCGAGGATCCACCCTAACCGTAGTAAGTTGCTGGACATAAGACGTGAGTGCCCATCCTTGGAAGATCAAAAGACGCAAACTTCCATCCGCACAAGATGAAAAAATTGCCAGATGAAATGCCCACGGTGAAGGCCATGGCAAAGCCTGAGGTTCTGCTAAGCGAGGTCCACAGGACCACCAACCAAACCACCAGAGAGAAGCACTCAGATCAGTCCTGCACCAAAACATAATACTGTGTTCTGTCTGTATATATTATATATCATATATTAAGTAAACCAAATATATGCAATATCTCTCAAATAGATATCTCTCAAAATGTATAATAGGTAATATAACACAACAATAACGTTGCTACAATGTGCGTTCTCATAGATGCATAGATGCATCGCTATGCATGCAGATTATGGCTAGAGTTATCAGCTTGATACAGAGTCTGGGGCATAAAATCTATTATACTTAATGGGCTACGATGCATGACTCATAGTTATAGTGATGGTAACTGTTGTGAGTTGATACATACATAGACACGTCCTTTCAAAGGAAAGATTGAGATTAAACTGAAATCTGAGAAAATAACAAAATCTAAGAAATATTTCAACACATAATTCACAAATAAAAGACCATAAATATAATTAATATCACACCACACAATGCGCTTTCATAGTTGGACATGGAAAATAGGCCTGGCCTGTTGGTGAGCATGTAGCAGGCAGTTGCACTCTTGTGCGCTTTAGCACAGCTACAGTTAAAGTAAACGATGGATTTAGTTTGTTATGTGGTACGCAAGTCAATTATTTAAAAAAGCTATGAATAATTTCACATAAATATACAGTGTATTTATCCATTTAGCAATCAATATCAATGAATTCATGACACAGTGACGCTCACACTCTTTACACTCATAGTGACGCTCACACTCTTTACACTCATAGTGACGCTCACACTCTTTACACTCATAGTGACGCTCACACTCTTTACACTCATAGTGACGCTCACACTCTTTACACTCATAGTGACGCTCACACTCTTTACACTCATAGTGACGCTCACACTCTTTACACTCATAGTGACGCTCACACTCTTTACACTCATAGTGACGCTCACACTCTATACACTCATAGTGACGCTCACACTCTTTACACTCATAGTGACGCTCACACTCTTTACACTCATAGTGACGCTCACACTCTTTACACTCATAGTGACACTCACACTCTTTACACTCATAGTGACACACTCTTTATCTCGTCATCTCTACCTCTCTCACCCCGCAGATTTCCTCTAACTGACATAGACAGAGAACAAAGGACAGGATCAGCTGGTTGCGTGTGTGTGTTGCAGGTCAGGAAGGTTAAGACCTGAGCACTGATTACAGAAGGGCAGGTGTCACCAGAGGACACATGGCCAACTGATTCAATCCCTAACACACACACACACACACACACACACACACACACACACACACACTCACACACACTCACACGCACGCGCACGCGCACGCGCACGCACTCGCACACGCACACGCACTCACACTCACACTCACACACGCACGCACGCACGCACGCACACACACACACACACACACACACACACACACACACACACACACACACACACACACACACACACACACACCAGGTTCTTCCTTGGCTGTCACTTGGTCAGACATGAAACTGTCCCTTTGAGGGCCGTTAGGGGCTTGTGTCCAATTCTTTTAAAGCAGTCAAAATAGCATCAGGTTGTATCAGGGATGTCCTATAGCCAAAACAAATGATTAACTATTATCATCCCCTTCACCTTCAGCTATCTGAATGCTATTCTAATGCCCAAAAAAAGTTACGGAAGATGTGGCCACCATCATCCTTATCATCATCAACATCATCATCATCATCGTGGTCATCGTCGTGGTCATCATCATCATCATCACTGGGAAACTAAACAAGAGGGATGCTAACCATTGGATTAGGCTACAATGGTGCTGGCTGAATTAGATTGGAGGAGGCTTTGTAAAAAGCAAGTGCAAATCTAATCAAGAGAGGGACCTCAATTATGCTAGAATGTACTTAGAAGATCAGATCAGTAAAAATGGAAGTGGGGGGGCGCACTGTAAGAATCCAATGGGCAGCAATTAAGGTCAGTTAATTTGGCTGACAGCAGCTTTAAAAAGTATTGCTGGGCTTTTCTGTCCCACTGTAATGAGGACAATGTAATTATGTGCATGCGAGTGTTAGGGATGCTGGCTAGCGAGACTCACTCAGGGTCAGTAACAGCCTGTTTATAAATGCCCTGCTGCCTTGAACCTTTTCAGAGGTTTTTAACACACACACTGAGACACACACACACACACACACACACACACACACACACACACACACACACACACACACACACACACACACACACACACACACACACACATCTAATCCCTTTAGTAAAAAAAAACAGCGAGGGATTGAGAAGGAATCTGGGTCAGATGTAGGTGATGGTAGAACAAGAGAACATAAGGGGAGTACACTTTCTCTGCCCCACACTGGTGTGGTATGTGCTAGATCGCCGCGATCTGGGGAACAGGTGGCGGGTCCAGAACAAAACACAACAGCTGAGGTTAACCCTTGACCTCTCACCTCTCCCAGCCCCTGACAGCTAAGACAGGAAGCAGTTGACATGGACAGAGGCTGGTCTCTGGCTGCAGTCTAAAGGCTTCATCCATTAGACCATGAGGAGCTGATTCTAGGATGGCTAATGCTAATAGTTTAAGAGCAGACTCACAAAGGGCTTGGCGGGCATACAATCAGATTTTAAATAGTAATCTGTTAAATAGTAATTGCAATGCTAAAGTTTTATACAGGGCCGAGATAGGCTGGAGAACAGCAGCAAACTATGTAAGTTAAAAATATATAAACACAAAATAACTGATGGTGAGGTTGTGACAAATTCACAGTGTGTGTGTTGTGTTGTGTTGTGTTTTCATTCAGGATTTAACCAAGAAATTCAAACATAGTTGTAGTACGGTCGCAGTCTTAGAGAAAAGAGCAAGTTTTTAACAT
Source organism: Urophycis tenuis (assembly GCA_036785325.1). NCBI lineage: Eukaryota > Metazoa > Chordata > Actinopteri > Gadiformes > Phycidae > Urophycis > Urophycis tenuis. The sequence continues at coordinate 293,249 of JAXIVH010000013.1, forward strand.
CTATAGCCGGAAGAATAAGGCGTTGATACTGTGGCCGCTAATGTTGTTGCTGCAACGACCACATGCATTCAACACAACACCAATATTTATTGTATATGAATGACCTCGGAGCGATACAGAGAGAAAGCGAGGAGCGCATGCATTCTTCTGACACACTCCCTCCCTGCTTGGGTTTCCAATCTGCCCTCTCATCTCATGAGCATTACCTCACTGGTGGAGGAACGCGCCAAAGCCGCAGCTCACACAACAGACAAAAGCGCTCATCTCCAGGAAGCCGCTGCCACTGCCTTGCGGTTTCTTGGGGGAGAGGAGAAAAGAGGGAAAAAGTGACTCAGCCCCCGGAGCCTTCTTTTCTTCTTCTTCAACTCCCCACAGTCGACTGAGGGATGAAGACGGAGAAGAGGGGGCAGGGGGATAATATTTACAGCAGGCCCCATTTCAAGGGGAAAGAGAAAAGAGAAAGTGGTTTGTGGAGCCTGGGTGGTGTGAGCAGCCACCGAGGGAGGGCCCCAAGGTTCTCTCTGCTTTAATATCCCATGGCTGGCCATGAGCCGCCTGTATCTGAAGCTATGGCCTCCACCACCGCATCATAGAGGATCCAGCTACATCTCTCTCGCTCTGTGTCTCTCTGTCTCACTCTCTATCCCTCTCTCCCGCTCTCTTGCTCTCTAGTAACGCAAGTATTTTCCAAGCAGAGCTAGATGTACCTCTGATAGAGGTGGTGACAAGGCATGAGGGTACACAAAAACATAAACACAGAGGAAAACATGCCAGCACTCACACACACAAAGCTTGCAAATTTCATTTTCCAATTTAAAAAGAATTAACGATGTGTTCAGTATAAATAGTTGTACCGAAAGTAGGGGTCTGTTGCCTTTTCCTAAAGCAGCTTTTTAGGACAGAGAAATAAATAAAGGCAAACCCATTGATCTGCTCTTATACTAGCAATACCTCTGAGCAGAAGAACAATATCAGGGGGAAGAAGAATAATATTGATCAGCACCAAGAGTGACTGAGCAATGCAACTGCTTAACAGTCACTTTATTTCCTTGAGCAGTTTGGGTAAGGTTCACTATGACACACATGCAGGAGGGCATTTCAGCCCCCTTGGACTCCATGTGAAGGTGCATCATTCAATCAGTCAACAACATTTTTCAGGACGTTACAAAGAAGAGGATTGCGCACCGTTATCGTTGCAGCACAGCACTGAGAAAGTCCTAACCCAGGAAACGACGTTATATTCTGTTAAACGCTGTCCATTAATGCATGTGATTGGCCTAATTTTGTACATTACAGTCAAAGTCACGAACAGGAATACAGGGTAAACAGCGGAGGCACATAACAAGACTTTGTTTGGGGGTATGGTAAAGCCAAAGGGATAACCTCAGTGGGCTCATTAGCTCATTAGCTTGTTAGCTTACCGCAAATCAGTCCGAGAGGCTTGGCAACAGCTGCGCTCAGCTAACTTTGCAAACTCTTTGGAAATGACTGTCATTATGGTAGCACTGCCTCACAGCAAGTTCCCCGACCATTCACCACCTTTCTCCACGCTCAGCATACCGGGCGGCGCATCCCCAGGCTCCCTTTGGAACCAGATGGTAACATTCATGGCCTGTGCACCACTGTACATCATATAAGGTGAATGTAAATAAAGGGGAGTATATGTGCTGTAGATGAGTTGGGAGGCCTTCAAAATGTATTTGTGTGCATACGATGAAATTGAGATAGCACAACAATGACAGTATGACGAAACAGAAGACTCACAGTACTGTAAACACAAAACCCCATCAATTTACTTGACAGCAAGTTGAACTCCAGAAACCAAACTTCCACCTTTCATCACTATCCATTACTTTTTAACCAACACAATTGACACATTTTCAGACAAATGGAAACATGACCTGCATTGAAACACCTGTATTTAATTTATGATCAGATGAAGACTGCACCCTGTTTCTGAGCTAATCAATCTAAGAATAAATCATGAATTGTGGCTCTCACAACAGGATCGATACTCTGTAAAGAGCATAATCCTATTAGGAGTGTTCCGTTTTGTCATCTTACCACCATTCAATTAAGTTAGAAAGGCAATTGCAAGTTAAAGGAGAAAATGTGATTTGTTGGGGAGATGGGCATGTGGGGTGATTGACTAAAACCAAAATAAGTGATACATTTCTCATTCCCATTGTTAAATGGATGGCCTCAAACAAGGTGATATTTGGCTGGGTTTGATATCTTGTGTGTGTTTGCAGAGGAGTACAAAGCCACTTAAGATGTAGATACTCATCAAAGTACTACGGCTCTTTTAGAAGCAGCCTTTCTGAAACTTAATTTGTAATTTTACATTTTTGTTGATGTCCTCGAGAGTACCTTTGCCTATGTAGCTACATAACTTAGCATTCTTAAACGGGAGGATTAGCCAGATGGCACAACCAACCCCCCCACCCCCACCCCCCTGTGTCAGTCATTTTACTTGGCTTCTACCTCTGCTACAACCATCGAAGACCAGCCACCTCGACCTCAATGCCTCCTGGTGTTACCTACCTACAGCACCATTTGACTCCAGATATGATCTTTATTGCCCGCAGAGAGAGAGTCCATTAAAGAAGGCATACTGTCTCAGCGGTGAAAGGTTCCTGGAGGGTTGCCTGCTAAAGTATTTTAAAAAGGACCCCTTTCTTTGGGCCCCATGAAAGCGTCTATTGAGGGGCCATGGGGCAGAATGCTTCCCTGGCGTGGAGGTCTGCACTGCAAGCAGAGAATCAAATCAAAGGCGTTCTGTATGCGCTGGCATTAGGCGAGATAGGGCCGCGGACATGGACAGAGTCAACTGCGGCTTTGTAAACCTGGAACCTGACAACACATATCCATTCCACACACACACGCATACACACAGTACACACGCAGTACACACGCAATACACACACTAGACGTGTGTTCCCCTCCCTGCTTACACTTGGGTAGAACAGAGCATCTCTTCTATGGGAATACTTATAGGTGCCACAATCCCAGAAGTAGAGACTTTTGAGTTCATAGTGTCTTCCTAGATCTGTTCCTGATTAACCTAATATCTAGAACTGACCTTAATGTATTTGATGCCATTTAGCTGTTTTTGCTTTTGTTGACATGGGCTGTTATACAGTAAGATACGGACAAAATCATCATTCCAAATCATGAGATCATTCATTATTTAGGAACAAAAGACTCACAGAAATGAGAGAAACTCCCGACACCCTTTTCTTACTTTCTTGTGAGTTTAGAATTCATGAACGACACCTGAAAAACACAAAAGAGACAAATATTACAAGTATATTCATAATTGTTCATGAAGGCTTATTTGGCTCATGCAGAGTCACAACATGCAGTGAAAATATACTACATAAGATCACTTTTTGTTTTCGGAGAGGCTATTGTATTACATGTTTTAAAAACAACTTTGTCTTAATTAGGCAGTTACAGACATACGATTACTGTATTTGTTTATTCTATTTTAATAAATGTTATATTTTTGTATTATTACTAACACTTACACACACATACAAAAACAATATATATAGAATAATTTCAAAAAGAAAATTCTAAAATGTTGGGTTTTACATTTTGTTCAACAACATTTGATTGGTGGACAGTTGGGATAAGTGGGCAGTTGGGATCATGTCTTGGCTAAGGTGACTTTGGCCTTCCAGTTAGAAGGTACTGGGTTCTATTCTTAATGTCCTCAGCCAACCTGTGGGTCTAACAGGGTGACTAACAGGGTAATGTATCTCTCACTCATGTAATTCTCCCCATTGTCTTCCCTCTCATTATTTAGTGGCTACCCTTTTTTGTTCTAGCAGGACTAATAAGCACAACTCTTCTTTGCTGGGTAAAATCAAGGATCACAGCTAAAACCATTTGTAAACAATGGCTGATTATTCTTTGAAACTATGTGCAGTAGATTATTCAGCATAAGGACAACATGCAGAAGTGTAAAAGCTCCAAACATTTTTTGTGCCAAGATTCCATGTCTGCACCTGTCCATGCTTCTGGCCATGCAGAAAGCATGATCTAGTCATCTAGTCACACTCCCACTCCTTAATGATATGTACGTGAAATCCATGTGATACACTTTGGATAAAAGTGTCTGCTAAATGACTAAATAGTAGTATATAGTAAGTTCCCTGTTTGTGCTATATGCTGTTTATGCTGTGAGAGCACAACATGCTCATTCCACACTGTATTTCTACACAGACAACCACACAGCCATGGACAGTCCAGATCGATGAAGAACACTTTGATTCCTTTCAGTCAGCTTCAAAGTTAAAGTGTTGGTTAAAATATAATCTTAAAGAAAATCATGCAGATACCATGCGGCAGCCACAAGGAAATTTTAAAAGCTCAACTCAAACAAAGACTAAAACATTAAAACAATTCTTAGTCACCTTCAAAAGCATACCTAGCATTCTTTTGAGGAGTTAGATGAAAGAACACTGTCAACGTGGAGTGTATTCCTACACAGATACATGCTGTCTGTCTGTCCACACATACAGTATGTGTGCACTCTTCTGCATTTACACATGTGCACAAATATGTGCACATCTCTGCATGGTAATACACATGTTTTTACACAGTTTTCAGTGTATGATAATTGGTGTAAATGATGCGCAAAGAGGACAAAAACATGAAAGAATCTCTCTCCTTCTCTCACTCAAATACACAAACCCACACAGCCATACTGCTTCATACCATGACTAGGGCTGCCTTCCTCAGCCTTACCTGAGATAACAAGCTATAGAACTCAAATGGCTCCAAATAGGACAAAATAACAGGTAGTGGAGTAAGTGAGGTTCTCCTATTGACGTGAGAAAAGTGATTCATAAGATGTAGGGAGATCGGCAAATTGAGATCAATTAGAATCAATTGGATTGGCCATTATTGACTCCCTTAAGGGCTCAGTTAAGCACCCACAGAATCCTCCCATCCATGCACAGCTTTCAACCTACCATTCCACCTACACACACACACACACACACACACACACGCACACACACACGCACACACGCACGCACGCACGCACGCACACGCACACGCACGCACGCACGCGCACGCACGCACGCACACACACACACACACACACACGCACGCACGCACGCACGCACACGCACGCACACACACACACACACATTGTTGGCCGCCCTAACGTGGTCATCACCCCTGTGTCTGAACTGTGTTTAAGCTGTGCAAAGAGAGCAATACATACACGCCTTTGATTCCAGAATTTGAGGCTAATTGAAAACAATGAAGAAGTCTGCAGAAGGCATATGATCTTTTATTCATGTTTTTAATCAACCAAATATTCCTCACTTGGAAACCAAGTGCAATACTGTACAATTAAGTGCTGAACAACTCCAAGGCTTGCACACAGAGCATTGCTTTGTTCTTTTTTTCTACAATAATAATAATAATAATAATAATAATAATACTAATAATAATAATAATAATAATAATAATAATACGCAATACATCATAATACGCACAAGAATAGTCCTAACAACAAATATTCCACAGATGGTACTCACAAGAAGCATTTCTCCACAAACAGGACTTCTCATTTGAACATGTAACTTTGAAAGGGTTCTGTGGAGCACACAGCATCACCTCAACAAGAGTTAACAGGCCTGTCTGTTCCACACTAGACGTCTTTTTCTTTTCTTTTCTGCTTTTCTTTTCTTTTTTTGTTCAAATTGCCCGGACGCGAATCGTAATCTGTGGAGTGCCCTTCACACGTTCAGCGCAGGCCCGTCTCAACATGTTCCAGATATTTGAAGAACCAGTTATTCTGTCGCATCCCTCATTCCTTTTTGACTGTTTTTATCCATTCCTACCTCACAGCACACACATGCACGCACACATACACTTACTGATTGCTACTCATCTGCAGATGTCCACGCTGACACCTAGTGCATGATGGGTAATCAGAGGGAGAGGCTGTTGGATGACCTGCAAGTTGCCAGGAAACACAAAGTTAACATACACGGACAATGAGACACGCACACACATGGAGACATGTACACACACAACTTACAATAACCTTATAATCCCACATGCATATTGTTCGCATAGATGACTGCATAACCACACAAAAATATTCTTCACACATATAATTAAATCCATATTTCTGACAAAGCCAGACTTTAGCGTTTAGTGATCAAAATTCAATATTAATTAATACTAATATTCTTTGGAAATGCTGTTCATGCAAAAAATCTGCATAACACTGTTCCATCAACTGGTTACTTCTGCATTATTATCTCATTAATTTCCATTATATTTCTGAACACACTTCCATTATGAACCCTACAGGATCGGCTCAAACCATTGAGAAATAAACTCTTATTACGCTCTTATTGTAAAAAGAACACAAACAAAAAATGTATTAAGGTAACAGCTTGCTCAAATAGAACAAATATAAGGATAAAGGTGAGAAGATGTGGCCAAAGCAGAACAAAATGAGGAGAACGAGGGGAGCCACACTGTGGCCATACGTCCCTCCTTAACTACCAACAGACTTCACTACCAGACAAACCCGCATAGAGTATCATCTCTCATCCAAAACCAACAGCAATACAAAAGGTTGTGGCAGACTAAGACATAATACACTACTGTATACAGTACTGTATATAGTACTGTACATATATACAGTACTATATACAGTACTGTATATATAGTACTGTACATACATACAGTACATGGATGCTGCATTGGCCTTTTGATCCTATACCCCGTGGTCAAGTACACGGGGAGCTGCCGTGATAAAAAACACTATCATATGTATATTTCTCAAACTATTTCAATTGGTGGTTTTTATATGAAAGTAAAAAGATATACTAAGTAGGACTGTGATCCACCAGAGGTATGCACAGCCCCACAGCACACACCCTGCTCAGGCTATTCATGGGGGCACAGCTTTTATTACTCACACACACACACACACACACACACACACACACACACACACACACACACACACACACACACAGACACACACAGCCACACACACACACACACACACACACATACACACACACACACACACACACACACACACACACACACACACACACACACACACACACAGACACATACACATACACATAGATGCACAGACTCACACAAACAGACACAGACAATGCTTCAATAGTAGATGGCGTTTATGTGTGATTCTGGGGCCCCTATAGGCGGAGTGGTGCATTACTCTTAACTGTAATTGACACTATGATGTCATGGAATGTGATATCAACTAAAAAGAAATGTCACATGTTAAGGGAAGTGCCCTCTATGTCCATGGTAAGTTTCCGCTTCATGGCCCATTCTGAAGAGGTGGTTGATAGAATATTGTGAGCTCATTACCATATTTTGAATTTGCCACAACTCTGCTATGTTTAATGCAATCAGAAATCCTTTTATAATTTAAGATTAAACATGTATGCATAGCTAAATTGTGTGTCTAATACATTTTAAGTTTTCCCAAAGTGTTGACTGTACTGAGAACATTATTGGACATCCAAGAGGCAAAAATATTCAACATGTAACATGAGGCATGCAGACCAACTTTTAGAATTCTTTATCAATCAGGGCGGCCTCTGACAATGAATGGTAGCGCCACCTATGGGCAAAATCATCCCAGTTTTTTGAGAGTCCTGGGGATATGAATATATATTCCAAATTTGAAAACTTTTTACCAGGCCACAACAGAGATATGGGCATTACCAATCCTTACAATAATTCTGACAATAACCATAGGTATCCACAGATACTCTATGAATATCTAATAACAAATATATTTCATGCAAAATATATACAACATGATTACATATGAATATAAAAACGATTCATTGAAATCTGATGAGAAATGTTATCTTTATAATGCATTTTATCCATAAAATATGCAGCTCCCCCATTAACTTACATTTGTTTACAGACCAGACTTTGCATCTCAAATATGGTGGCGACATTAACATATCACAGCAACGGGTTGAAGAAATCAATGCGGTGTCCAGAGTATATAGTTACCACCAAGTAAGGTGACTGGACAAGGAGTGCTGATATATAGTATAACAGCATTGGGACTTTTAAATATTCATGTGTCATGATGATCATGAATTGTAAACTCATCGGTATTTGCACAATAAATGTACATGTTAGAAAGAAGTTGGCCTGCATTAAATTGTAGACCTAAACAACGAAGCAAGCTAGTATGTGAGTATCTCCAGCTTTCGGCCTGCAGCACAGGTACACACAGTTGAGTGGCCGTGACACTTCACATACTGCTCTAGGTTGTATGGAGGGTGTTCACATACTGCTCTAGGTTGTATGGACGGTGTTCACATACTGCTCTAGGTTGTATGGAGGGTGTTCATATACTGCTCTAGGTTGTATGGAGGGTGTTCACATACTGCTCTAGGTTGTATGGAGGGTGTTCATATACTGCTCTAGGTTGTATGGAGGGTGTTCACATACTGCTCTAGGTTGTATGGAGGGTGTTCATATACTGCTCTAGGTTGTATGGAGGGTGTTCACATACTGCTCTAGGTTGTATGGAGGGTGTTCACATACTGCTCTAGGTTGTATGGAGGGTGTTTACATACTGCTCTAGGTTGTATGGAGGGTGTTCACATACTGCTCTAGGTTGTATGGAGGGTGTTCACATACTGCTCTAGGTTGTATGGAGGGTGTTCACATACTGCTCTAGGTTGTGTGGAGGGTGTTTACATACTGCTCTAGGTTGTATGGAGGGTGTTTACATACTGCTCTAGGTTGTATGGAGGGTGTTCACATACTGCTCTAGGTTGTATGGAGGGTGTTCACATACTGCTCTAGGTTGTATGGAGGGTGTTCACATACTGCTCTAGGTTGTATGGAGGGTGTTTACATACTGCTCTAGGTTGTATGGAGGGTGTTTACATACTGCTCTAGGTTGTATGGAGGGTGTTTACATACTGCTCTAGGTTGTATGAAGGGTGTTTACATACTGCTCTAGGTTGTATGGAGGGTGTTTACATACTGCTCTAGGTTGTATGGAGGGTGTTCACATGCACAATGGCAGTTATGAGAAGAGCAGTGCAACAGAGAGAGCGCCCCTTTCCTGTCGACACACCACATCATGGAGTGGCAACTGGAGCCCATCCAGCTATACTGTCAGCCACAGCTGGTCGCTAAAAGGACACACACACACACACACACACACGGACACAGACGAACACACAAACAAATATGGACACACATGTATGCCTGCACATACACTACCACACACACAGACACCCTCACACATAGACATCCAAAAAAAACATTCTGTGCAAATATTCATAAATAAGCACACACACATAAGGAAAAAAGAGAGGCAGATAAGAGATCTTGCAGAAGACAGAGTGACACCCTTAACCCTTAAGAGATACCCTTAACCCAGCAACATGCACTGCCTCCACCCACCCCCCCCCCCCCCCCCCCCCCCCCCCCCCCACCCCCCCACCCCCCAACACCACCACCAAAATGTCTTCTGGCAGCTGTCACACGCAGATGCACAGACACAGCAGCATCGAGGGACATGAGAAACAATGATGGTGCCGATGCGTTTTGGCTCTCTCTCTCTCTCTCTCTCTCTCTCTCTCTCTCTCTCTCTCTCTCTCCTCTCTCTCTCTCCTCTCTCTCTCTCTCTCTCTCTCTCTCTCTCTCTCTCTCTCTCTCTCTCTCTCTCCAGCGAGATTAGCACCACACTGGGCCCCAGCAAGGCTGTGGACATGGCCTTCACGGTTGGGGGCTTGGGGGGTACGGGTCCAACTAATCACATGGACAATTACACCCCAATGGGCTGCAGATGACCCGTAAGCAATGAGCTTACGGCTCGCATCGGCTCGAAAGAGGACCACTTGCTGCCGTGGCTATTCTCTGTGGCTACTCTCTGGTTCATCTGAACCACCATCGTCACTGGTCACTTACCATCTTGGAGGTGCTGATTGAAAGGTGGACAGATCCTGGGACTTCTCATCTACTGTTTTCCTATTTAGCCATTTAGCAGGTATGCTCTTTTCCAAAGTAACTTAAAGTGAATGTCAACTAACTTAAGGATGAGATAGAGGTTGTGGCATCATGCTACGAGGATGCCTACAGGTACAGACATTGGGAATCTGTATTGAATGGGAGCTTCACTTCACAACCAACAAAGTCCACTGCGTTCCTTCATTTTTTCTACAGTTTGATACAGGAAGTACATTTCTCCACACCAAAGGCTGCTCCTTTACTCAACATGGCTGTGCTGCCAGATATGGGTGGGCGAAGTGCTTACATACAAACACCTTCATCAGGGTGGGGAGCAGGGAAGGGGATGTTTGCATGACTCAAAAGCCTTTTTGTGCTCTCTACACAAAGGGCTGGTGGAACATTACAGAGGATTACGCGGCTCTGTGTATTCTCTCCCCAAGTCAGTTGTTAACATGAAGTATTGCTTAAGTAAAGGGGGGTGGGGGGAGCCACACTGGCATATAAATCCAAACCACGCCCATCTGTTCATCATGGCGTTAAGAGTCACAGATTACATTATGCCACACCACCATTGTCCCGCCTCACCGAGACAAAGCCTGTTTCACTGAGCAAACACCAGCCACTTGCAAAAGGTTGTAAAAACAAGAGGTGTATGTCAAAGGCAGACCTGAATAGGATCTCCTTTACCTTCTGTAGTGAAGTTTGCAAGGTATGCCTGAACACAGCACTGCGTGACAGAGAAGAAAGGAGGACCTTTCAATGGAAGGAACCGGAAGAGAAACTATAGTAGTTTGTGTGGTCTTAATGAAAAGATCAATAACATGAGAAACCAAACCATTGCGGTGGAGACCCTAAACATCAAGCAATGAACAGATTCACAGAGCACATGTATCTGGTAGGATTGGTTGGCATTCTACACCAAAAATGCCTAGCTACCAAGACAAATTATTTGTTTCAAATCAATTCTCTCTCAATTAACATCCAATAAAGGGTCAGAAGAAGTTATCTTATTGAGAGGTTATTGTTACATTTTTCATCTGGACGAAATAATACAATCTCTGTATAATGGTCCCAGCATGCACAAGGCTTCATCTGTCTGGGTTGTCTGCTATTGG
>JAXIVH010000013.1:307080-312080 GCA_036785325.1 Urophycis tenuis
GTCCTGGTCCACTGGGAGGGGGCGTGGTGAGTCCTGGTCCACTGGGAGGGGGTGCGTGGTGAGTCCTGGTCCACTGGGATGGGGGCGTGGTGAGTCCCAGTCGATGTGCGGAGCCAGAAGGTGTCTCTCACATTGGAGGACTATAGACCTATAAACATTCATGTTCTTGTGTTTGTGACACATCTCCATGCACAAAGAGTATTGCTACAGTTGTCAACAGCTTGATCCTTTATTCTTCATTTGTTCCTCTAACTGAATAAGCCTAACTGAAACAGTGATGAAGGTTTAGAGAGAAGCACACTGCGGCAATGTTACTTTGAAGACATTCTCTTGCAAAACAAAATTGCTCATTGAAATAGGACAGATTTCTTTACAGTAAGATTAGTCTTGGTCTAAAGGGCATTGGACACTATTTTGCACTATTAGACCTCTGATAATAATATTTGATTTGGTTTTGTCAAAATATGAAGGCTCATGTGGCACGCGGGGTAATATATGTGAAACAATGTTTAAACAAGACTAATCTGAATTCAATCGGCTCGCAATCAGCTATATTAGAAAGTAAAAAGGGGGAATATTGAACGTCAGACTGAATTCTTCAGTCTTCATGTCTTTATGTATGTTGTGTCTGAAACAACCCAAATAAATTTCATGTCTTTGAAACTAATAAGAATTTTCGCTTGGCTATAATAATAAATATAAATAAATACATAAATAAAACAAAAAAGGCAATACCTGTGTTGTCATCGACAAAATACATCTATAGATATATATACGTGTCACCAGATGATGATGCAGACATTCAAGTGGAAATACAAATCCCAGCCAAGCTGAGCTGCTGAGTCAAACCGTGTCAAGCTGGACCAGTATAGCACAGTATAGTACAGTATGGTACAGTATAGTACAGTATCTTACAGTATGGTACAGTGTAGTACAGTATGGTACAGTGTAGTACAGTATTATACAGTATGGTACAGTATAGTACAGTACGGTACAGTGAAGTACAGTATAGTACAGTATGGTATAGTGTAGTAGAGTATGGTACAGTATAGTACATTATAGTACAGTATTGTGCAGTGTAGTACAGTATAGTGCAGTATAGTACAGTGTGGTACAGTGTAGTACAGTATAGTACAGTATGGTGCAATATAGTACAGTATGATAGAGTGTAGTACAGTATTGTACAGTATGGTACAGTGTAGTACAGTATAGTACAGTATGATAGAGTGTAGTACAGTATGGTACAGTGTAGTACAGTATAGTACAGTATGGTGCGGTATAGTACAGTATGGTACAGTATGGTGGCAGTGTAGTACAGTATGGTACAGTGTAGTACAGTATAGTACAGTATGATACAGTATAGTACAGTATGGTGTAGTATAGTACAGTATGGTATAGTGTAGTACAGTATAGTACAGTATGGTGCAGTGTAGTACAGTACGGTACAGTGTAGTACAGTATAGTACAGTATGGTGCAGTGTAGTACAGTATGGTACAGTGTAGTACAGTATGGTACAGTATGGTACAGTGTAGTACAGTATGGTACAGTATGATAGAGTGTAGTACAGTATGGTACAGTGTAGTACAGTATAGTACAGTATGGTGCGGTATAGTACAGTATGGTACAGTATGGTGCAGTGTAGTACAGTATGGTACAGTGTAGTACAGTATAGTACAGTATGATACAGTATAGTACAGTATGGTGTAGTATAGTACAGTATGGTATAGTGTAGTACAGTATAGTACAGTATGGTGCAGTGTAGTACAGTACGGTACAGTGTAGTACAGTATAGTACAGTATGGTGCAGTGTAGTACAGTATGGTACAGTGTAGTACATTATAGTACAGTATGGTGCAGTGTAGTACAGTATGGTACAGTATGGTACAGTGTAGTACAGTATGGTACAGTGTAGTACAGTATGGTACAGTATGGTACAGTGTATTACAGTATGGTACAGTGTAGTACATTATAGTACAGTATGGTACAGTGTAGTACAGTATGGTACAGTATGGTACATTGTAGTACAGTATAGTACAGTATGGTGCAATATAGTACAGTATGGTACAGTGTAGTACAGTGTAGTACAGTATAGTACAGTATGGTACAGTATAGTATAGTGGGGTATTCCCCTTGTCAACAGGTTGGACCCCATGGCCACAGCCAGGCAGTCCTGAGCCTGAGGTCACTTTACACACGTATTGGTACTGAACACTTAAAATGACACTGATTCAAGTGGATTGTTTCCTTTTTGAAAGAACAAACACATTCTGGTTACCATGTAGAACTTCACATTCCTGTTCACCACAGACATGCTACCCACCTTCTACCCTCTTCAGCCCCGCCCTCCTCACGCCAGCCCCTCCCACACTCCTGTCCCCAGCCCCTCCCACACTTGCTGTGTTTATGTGTGTGTGTGTGTGTGTGTGTGTGTGTGTGTGTGTTTGTAAGCATGCCTGTGTGTGTACATGGGTTTGTGTTGTTTTACAGGGTGACCAAAGCCCTGTATTTAGTCCCTCAATGAAAAACATTGAGAGCGGACGCAAGTGCGACCCTGCACAAGTTATATGGCTTTCATATACGTTTATATTTATATCTATATATTTTAAAGAGCTTCCTAGCATCATTGTCTGCCTGCGCAAGACATTTTATGGCCTCACCTCCTCTATCTGTTATTAAGACCAATCTGCACCCTCTCATTAGCTCCACCGCCTCCACCAGACAATCTGCCAGCCCAGTGTCTGTGGCTGCAGGCTCACTGGGACCTGCTCCCCTCAGCCGCCTTCGTTGTGTTGTTGTTGTTCCCTTGTGTTAGTGGCCCACCCAGGCGTCAGGGGACGACAGCGCTTCCTCTTCATCTGCTAATTAAACCGGGGGGTTGGGGGTGGAAACTTTGGCATCCTTTTATTTATTCCCCCTGTTCTTTAAGATGCATGCCTCCCTCTGAAGGGTGAAGCGGTGCATGTGTAGAGTGTATACTTTGGCGGTTGGTGGTTGGCTGAACTATAGGGAGTAGGGAGTAAAGGCCACTTTTAGCACAGGTTTGAAACAAAGCTTTTCATTTGGTTGCGGATGTAGCGCAGCACAGCTTATGATGTCTGATCACAAGGAAAAAAAACACATGAAACACACACACGCATGCATGCAGCACGCACACACGCACACACACACACACACACACACACAATGGTACATACACATGTGTCCTTCGTGTGGTGAAATAATAGTGTTGCTCTGTTATGTCTTTGCAAAGATAATACATGTGTTGACTCACTGTCCCAACACTGGACACAATCTGAATTGCAAAAAAAACGAAAGTAGAAAAATCTTCACCACACCATTATGATGACGTCCATCAGAGTGTCTCTCAACTCCTCTCCTCTCCCACCTCCTCCTCTACCTTCCTCTTCCTCTCTCCTCTCTCCAGACATCCTCTCTAGCCTGAACTCCACTGCACTGTTTGGTGACCAGAATGCTGTGATGAAGGCCATCCAGGAGGCGAGGAAGATGAGGGAGCAGATGCAGAGAGAGCAACAGGAACATCAGCAGCAGCAGCAGCATCATCTTCCTCACCATCCTCCTCATCATCATCACCACCAGGCTGGGGCACAGAGCCTGGAGGCCAAGCTGTCAGCTCTTAGCAGCATGAGCCTTAACAACGGAAACAAGGTGAGCCCCCCCCCCCCACACACACACACACACACACACACACAGACTGACACACCTCCAGACGGACAGGTTGGAGGGCAGACAGGGAAACAGACTGAGAGACAGTTAGACAGACAGACAGGAAATCAGTTGCACACAGACAGAAAGAGAGACAGACTGGAGACAGGCTTTCATAATTAAGACAAAGAGAGAGAACAAACAGACTTTCACAACATTTACACACAATGCTTAGTGAGTGTTTGTTCTGTCTCCTGAGGATTTCCAGTGACCATGGTGTGCTAGACAAGGCTGTTGTGTTGTGTTGTGTTCTCCTGTGTTTTGGTCTGAGGTACAAGGAGCTCAGGTCACTCTTCTGCTCTCAGGGCCACCCACAAAGCAAATGGCTTTGAAGAGGGTGCAGCTGGGCCAATGACATGCAATGATTTTGGTTGTGTTACTGTGTGTATGTGGGTGTGTTTGTGTGTTGTAAGATGTTTGTGTTGTGTGTGTAGGATGATGCCTGTGGTATGTGTGTGTTTGGGGGGGAAGGGATATTTTCTTTTAAGGAAGACATAGTGTTAGAATAATGTTTTGGTGTGTGTGTGAAGAAGCTCCAGTCTTTGCTGCCTAAAGGACTTGGGGTCTAAACTCAATGAAGGGGCTCACACCCACACACACTGTCTGTGCAGCCCCAGGGAGAGAGAGACGTCATTGTAGCTCAGTGCAATGGGTGATCCCACTTCCACAACATCAGCCAGGCCCATCAGGCCATAACAGAGCCATCACACAGCGATGGTGGAGTGAGGAAGGAGCTGCAGTCGGCTGTGGGGCCGGGGTCAGAGGGGTCAGAGGGGTCAGAGGGGTCAGAGGGGTCGAGGGGGAACTGTCTGGATCATTGTGTATGAGAGTTAGAGGAGGAGAGAGGAGGAGGGCTGCCTGGGAGAGTATGGGTGCATGGCTGTGTAGTGGAGGAGTGGATTCATTCATCAATCATTCAATATATATATATATATATATATATATATGCCTATATATATACCTATGTATGGATACATACATAGATACAGTATATGTAGCACACACACATACAACAGTGAACTGTAATAATTGACTTTACTGCGTCTAGGCTAAGAGGCTAAGATTTAGTCTAAAGTCTAAGCAATAGTTTCCATTTTCTCGAGTGCCGGCAGGATTCACCATTTGATGAGAGTTTGTTTTTCGTTCCGTAACAACGGAGGCTCAAAGAGGCCATCTCTCTCTCTCTCTCTCTCTCTCCTCTCTCTCTCTCTCTCTCTCTCTCCCTTTCCAATACATCACTTCTTCTCTCAGTGATGGAGCGGGTCTTGGTTTTTAT
>JAXIVH010000013.1:314580-334580 GCA_036785325.1 Urophycis tenuis
TCATGCGGAATCTCGGCGTCCAGGCCAGCCGAGGCCAGCCCACAGCTCCATTCACCCCCAGAGAAGCCTGGCGTCCGGGGGCGGGACAAAATCGTGGCATTTATCCAATGACTGTCGAGTTTCGAGGCAATGAAAAAAACTGTTCCTTGCAGTCCCATTGAAGTCCATGGATGCCCAGCTTCTACGGGCAAATGCATTGACACACAGACCGTATATGAAAACGATTTCTTGAAATCTATGGCATTGACGCTACGGGAATGTATGAGAAGTTAACAAAATCGAGTCAGTCGATTTGTGATAAGTAGCTGACTCTGAACGAACTCGTCTTCGAGATGAACGTGTTTGTAGTCAATGAAATGTTAACACAACAATACATATCTGACCATTTAATTTATGACATTTTAGGGGAAGCTGAGCTTCCCTTGCAGTCATAGAGAAATCACCACTGATGTCAGCCTAACGTTTGAAGAAGTAGTGAAGCTGCTGTTTAAAGTATTTTTCTATCAGGCTGAGTTCTGACCACGTGGTAGTGATTCCTTGCAGTGTGACTAGATCTGTTGTTTCTGTCAATATCAAGGCAGCTCCTGGTCCAGCTCTACGTATTACTGTGCATTTGTTTTCTTCTTTTCAAACTGCCTGAAACATGAATTTGCCTGAAGCTGCCTGGAGAAGAGCTGCTCAGTGGAAACTCTGTAGGCCCCTCTTTTAGTTTCTTTCCCTCTCCCTCTCCCTCTCTTTATCTGTCTCTACCCTCTTTTAGTTTCTTTCCCTCTCCCTCTCCCTCTCTTTATCTGTCTCTACCCCTCTGTCTGTCTCCCCTTCTCGCTCTATCGTTTTGTCTCTCTTTCTCCATCACACTCACCCTCTCTCACTCTGTGTCTCTATCTCTCGCCCTCTTGCTCCCTCCCTCTGTGTTGCTATGCCTGTGTCTCTGTTTCCCTCCGTCTCTGTAGTCCTTAGTGAGTGTGTTTCTGTGGTGGCCATGGTCCATGCTCTCCCTCTCTCTCTCCCTCTGTGTCTCAGTGTCTCTCTGCCCCTTTCAGTGTGTTTCCTGTGGTGGCGGAGGCGCTGCCCAGGCACATGTTGTGTGGTCTGTGTGATTACAGCTCTGCTGTAGTGCTGACATTGGCCTACGGTGGCTGCTCCTCTGTTAACACACACACACACACTCACACGTATGTACACACATATCCACACACACACACACACGTATGTACACACATATCCACACACACACACACACTCACACGTATGTACACACATATCCACACACACACACGTATGTACACACATATCCACACACACACACACACTCACACGTATGTACACACATATCCACACACACACACGTATGTACACACATATCCACACACACACACACACTCACACGTATGTACACACATATCCACACACACACACACACTCACACGTATGTACACACATATCCACACACACACACACACACGTATGTACACACATATCCACACACACACACACACTCACACGTATGTACACACATATCCACACACACACACACTCACACGTATGTACACACATATCCACACACACACACACACTCACACGTATGTACACACATATCCACACACACACACACACACACACGTATGTACACACATATCCACACACACACACACACTCACACGTATGTACACACATATCCACACACACACACACACTCACACGCATGTACACACATATCCACACACTCACACGTATGTACACACATATCCACACACACACACACACTCACACGTATGTACACACATATCCACACACACACACACACTCACACGTATGTACACACATATCCATACACACACACAGTCACCACCACGCACAATCAAGCACAAACACACGTGCTCGTTCCATGGCCGATGCCAGCGACTACCACGACATGACTTCACCCGGGAACCATCTCGGCAGCCATCGTTACGTCAAACAAAATGCCTCCTCACCAGACAAACGGCCTGGGAGAGAGAGCTGCGTTAGACAGGGAGAGAGAGAGAGACATGGAGGCTCCTCTACAGGCCTGTTGCATCTATCTGGCTGCCCATCAGCATTGGAGAGGGGAGGGGGGACAATCCTCTGTCTCCTAAAGACCCACCTGATCAAATCAAATTGCCTTTTTTGCTTGACACTTAAATCTCCTTCCATGTGAATCTGCCTTATACTGACTGCCGTGATTTCAGTTGGATTTATAACTACTATGACATAAAACAAGCTCTTACTGTACTGTAACAGCAAACCACCTTGCAGTTAACCAATCACTTTATTAGATATTCACAGAGTATCTGTGGACACATTGTTTCTTTAGTGTTTATGTATTATTAGGTATTCACAGAGTATCTGTGGACACATATTTTTTCTTTATCATTTTTAAATTGGAGTGCCGATATTTCCACATTTTGCGTGTGTGTGTGTGTGTTTGTGTGTGTGTTCATTTCTGTATGTGTGTGTGTGTTCATTTCCGTATGTGTGTGTGCATGTGTGTCTGTGTCTGTATGGATGTGTCAGTATGTTTTTTGTGTGTTTGTGTGTGTACGTGTGTGTCTGTGGGAGTATGTGTGTCTTTGTGGATGTGTGTGTGTGTGTGTGTGTGTGCGTATGAATGTGTTTGTGTGTGTGTGTGCGTATGAATGTGTCTGTGTGTGTGTGTGTGTGTGTATGTGTGTGTGTGCGTATGAATGTGTCTGTGTGTGTGTGTGTGTGTGTGTGTGTGTGAGTGTGTGTGTGTGTGTGTGTGTGTGTGAGTGTGTCTGTGTGTGTGTGAGTGTGAGTGTGTGTGTGCGTGTGTGCGTGTGTGTGTGTGTGTGTGTGTGTGTGTGTGTGTGTGTGTGTGTGTGAGTGTGTGTGTATGTCTGGAGTAAGAAAAGCCGTGCCCCTGTGAACCGTGTGAAAGTGCGGTTGCTGGTGCCCGTGGTGCCCGTGGTGCTGGGGCTGTGAAGACCTTCTGACTGCTGCTCACACTTTATCGTGGTTTTTGTGTAAAATTGTAATACCAAGTGCTTCACACCACAACAACAACAAATACAGTGAATATGAAACAACAATACAAAGCCCATCAGAGAATCCCATCTGTAGACATGTGTAAACCCATTGTAACAGTGATGTGTGACCCCCCCCCCCCCCCAGGAGAGAATCCCATCTGTAGACATGTGTAAACCCATTGTAACAGTGATGTGTGACCCCCCCAGGAGAGGCTCCACTACGAGACACTGAGCCAGCACCTGGGGAAGCTGGGGGAGGAAGCAGGGAAGATGGTCCACCGGGTCATCGACCTCACCAGACCAGAAGACCTGGACGGTACGAGGGAGTGTGTGTGTGTGTGTGTGTGTTAAGATGTTGTCATGACAATTACATCACTATGATAACACATTCATCATAATTATCATCCTGATCATACTCTATTTTCATTTACACATCTAAAATCCAGTATTAACTAAAAGATGGGTAAAGTACAAAACAGCAATATAGCTGTTCTGATACATTTTTCTGTGACCCATTTTGTCTATCTTTGTCTAAAAGTAAATAAATATCAGTGTTTACTATTGAACCTAAATGGCTGACTAAATTATTTGTGCCAGTCTTCCTTTAGTACTTGGGAAAACTAAAGGAAAATAATAATTAAGAAATAAATACATTTCTGTCATGTTCCTGAAACACTTTCATCATGCCAAAAAAACAAACATGTCACTATGACAGCTTCTTGGAATGTACCACTGTTAATGTACCACAGGTATTTACAACAATTTACTCTTGTGAATGTGAATATGAGAAACTTTCAACTATTAGTTTTCAAAAAGGCAATACAAAAAATCATGTATATAAAAAATGTATGTATATGTATATATTGTTTATTATTTATTGCTTATCATTGTGCATGTTTTAATATATTCCATAAAAACAGAAGCAAGATGAAGCCCAAAATGTGTCATGCTTTAGAGAGGACTGTTTCCTTTAAAGATCCAGTATTTACAGCCAGCATGATGACTAGCCTTACTTTAGTTTACAAACACTCACATAAACACACAACAACCATGACTGTGTGTGTGTGTGTGTGTGTGTGTGTGTGTGTGTGTGTGTGTGCATAAGTGCATGTGCATGTGTGTCCTCGAGCAAGATATCTAACATGTTGACCTGTACCTTGACTCTACTGGAGGTCACGTTGAGAGAAGTGTCCTAGTGATGCTGGTTTGTGTGTGCAGGCAGCAGTGCAGGCCTGTGTGTTCCAGTAGTGATGCTGGTTTGTGTGTGCAGGCAGCAGTGCAGGCCTGTGTGTTCCAGTAGTGATGCTGGTTTGTGTGTGCAGGCAGCAGTGCAGGCCTGTGTGTTCCAGTAGTGATGCTGGTTTGTGTGTGCAGGCAGCAGTGCAGGCCTGTGTGTTCCAGTAGTGATGCTGGTTTGTGTGTGCAGGCAGCAGTGCAGGCCTGTGTGTTCCTGTAGTGATGCTGGTTTGTGTGTGCAGGCAGCAGTGCAGGCCTGTGTGTTCCAGTAGTGATGCTGGTTTGTGTGTGCAGGCAGCAGTGCAGGCCTGTGTGTTCCAGTAGTGATGCTGGTTTGTGTGTGCAGGCAGCAGTGCAGGCCTGTGTGTTCCTGTAGTGATGCTGGTTTGTGTGTGCAGGCAGCAGTGCAGGCCTGTGTGTTCCTGTAGTGATGCTGGTTTGTGTGTGCAGGCAGCAGTGCAGGCCTGTGTGTTCCAGTAGTGATGCTGGTTTGTGTGTGCAGGCAGCAGTGCAGGCCTGTGTGTTCCAGTAGTGATGCTGGTTTGTGTGTGCAGGCAGCAGTGCAGGCCTGTGTGTTCCAGTAGTGATGCTGGTTTGTGTGTGCAGGCAGCAGTGCAGGCCTGTGTGTTCCTGTAGTGATGCTGGTTTGTGTGTGCAGGCAGCAGTGCAGGCCTGTGTGTTCCTGTAGTGATGCTGGTTTGTGTGTGCAGGCAGCAGTGCAGGCCTGTGTGTTCCTGTAGTGATGCTGGTTTGTGTGTGCAGGCAGCAGTGCAGGCCTGTGTGTTCCTGTAGTGATGCTGGTTTGTGTGTGCAGGCAGCAGTGCAGGCCTGTGTGTTCCTGTAGTGATGCTGGTTTGTGTGTGCAGGCAGCAGTGCAGGCCTGTGTGTTCCAGTAGTGATGCTGGTTTGTGTGTGCAGGCAGCAGTGCAGGCCTGTGTGTTCCTGTAGTGATGCTGGTTTGTGTGTGCAGGCAGCAGTGCAGGCCTG
This sequence comes from Urophycis tenuis, assembly GCA_036785325.1. Lineage (NCBI taxonomy): Eukaryota > Metazoa > Chordata > Actinopteri > Gadiformes > Phycidae > Urophycis > Urophycis tenuis. The sequence goes on from JAXIVH010000013.1 coordinate 319,812, forward strand.
TGTGTTCCTGTAGTGATGCTGGTTTGTGTGTGCAGGCAGCAGTGCAGGCCTGTGTGTTCCTGTAGTGATGCTGGTTTGTGTGTGCAGGCAGCAGTGCAGGCCTGTGTGTTCTTGTAGTGATGCTGGTTTGTGTGTGCAGGCAGCAGTGCAGGCCTGTGTGTTCCTGTAGTGATGCTGGTTTGTGTGTGCAGGCAGCAGTGCGGGCCTGTGTGTTCCTGTAGTGATGCTGGTTTGTGTGTGCAGGCAGCAGTGCGGGCCTGTGTGTTCCTGTAGTGATGCTGGTTTGTGTGTGCAGGCAGCAGTGCGGGCCTGTGTGTTCCAGTAGTGATGCTGGTTTGTGTGTGCAGGCAGCAGTGCGGGCCTGTGTGTTCCAGTAGTGATGCTGGTTTGTGTGTGCAGGCAGCAGTGCAGGCCTGTGTGTTCCAGTAGTGATGCTGGTTTGTGTGTGCAGGCAGCAGTGCAGGCCTGTGTGTTCCAGTAGTGATGCTGGTTTGTGTGTGCAGGCAGCAGTGCAGGCCTGTGTGTTCCAGTAGTGATGCTGGTTTGTGTGTGCAGGCAGCAGTGCAGGCCTGTGTGTTCCTGTAGTGATGCTGGTTTGTGTGTGCAGGCAGCAGTGCAGGCCTGTGTGTTCCAGTAGTGATGCTGGTTTGTGTGTGCAGGCAGCAGTGCAGGCCTGTGTGTTCCAGTAGTGATGCTGGTTTGTGTGTGCAGGCAGCAGTGCAGGCCTGTGTGTTCCAGTAGTGATGCTGGTTTGTGTGTGCAGGCAGCAGTGCAGGCCTGTGTGTTCCAGTAGTGATGCTGGTTTGTGTGTGCAGGCAGCAGTGCAGGCCTGTGTGTTCCTGTAGTGATGCTGGTTTGTGTGTGCAGGCAGCAGTGCAGGCCTGTGTGTTCCAGTAGTGATGCTGGTTTGTGTGTGCAGGCGGCAGTGCAGGCCTGTGTGTTCCAGTAGTGATGCTGGTTTGTGTGTGCAGGCGGCAGTGCAGGCCTGTGTGTTCCAGTAGTGATGCTGGTTTGTGTGTGCAGGCAGCAGTGCAGGCCTGTGTGTTCCTGTAGTGATGCTGGTTTGTGTGTGCAGGCAGCAGTGCAGGCCTGTGTGTTCCTGTAGTGATGCTGGTTTGTGTGTGCAGGCAGCAGTGCAGGCCTGTGTGTTCCTGTAGTGATGCTGGTTTGTGTGTGCAGGCAGCAGTGCAGGCCTGTGTGTTCCAGTAGTGATGCTGGTTTGTGTGTGCAGGCAGCAGTGCAGGCCTGTGTGTTCCAGTAGTGATGCTGGTTTGTGTGTGCAGGCAGCAGTGCAGGCCTGTGTGTTCCTGTAGTGATGCTGGTTTGTGTGTGCAGGCAGCAGTGCAGGCCTGTGTGTTCCTGTAGTGATGCTGGTTTGTGTGTGCAGGCAGCAGTGCAGGCCTGTGTGTTCCTGTAGTGATGCTGGTTTGTGTGTGCAGGCAGCAGTGCGGGCCTGTGTGTTCCAGTAGTGATGCTGGTTTGTGTGTGCAGGCAGCAGTGCAGGCCTGTGTGTTCCAGTAGTGATGCTGGTTTGTGTGTGCAAGCAGCAGTGCAGGCCTGTGTGTTCCTGTAGTGATGCTGGTTTGTGTGTGCAGGCAGCAGTGCAGGCCTGTGTGTTCCAGTAGTGATGCTGGTTTGTGTGTGCAGGCAGCAGTGCAGGCCTGTGTGTTCCAGTAGTGATGCTGGTTTGTGTGTGCAGGCAGCAGTGCAGGCCTGTGTGTTCCTGTAGTGATGCTGGTTTGTGTGTGCAGGCAGCAGTGCAGGCCTGTGTGTTCCTGTAGTGATGCTGGTTTGTGTGTGCAGGCAGCAGTGCAGGCCTGTGTGTTCCTGTAGTGATGCTGGTTTGTGTGTGCAGGCAGCAGTGCAGGCCTGTGTGTTCTTGTAGTGATGCTGGTTTGTGTGTGCAGGCAGCAGTGCAGGCCTGTGTGTTCCTGTAGTGATGCTGGTTTGTGTGTGCAGGCAGCAGTGCGGGCCTGTGTGTTCCTGTAGTGATGCTGGTTTGTGTGTGCAGGCAGCAGTGCGGGCCTGTGTGTTCCTGTAGTGATGCTGGTTTGTGTGTGCAGGCAGCAGTGCGGGCCTGTGTGTTCCAGTAGTGATGCTGGTTTGTGTGTGCAGGCAGCAGTGCGGGCCTGTGTGTTCCAGTAGTGATGCTGGTTTGTGTGTGCAGGCAGCAGTGCAGGCCTGTGTGTTCCAGTAGTGATGCTGGTTTGTGTGTGCAGGCAGCAGTGCAGGCCTGTGTGTTCCAGTAGTGATGCTGGTTTGTGTGTGCAGGCAGCAGTGCAGGCCTGTGTGTTCCAGTAGTGATGCTGGTTTGTGTGTGCAGGCAGCAGTGCAGGCCTGTGTGTTCCAGTAGTGATGCTGGTTTGTGTGTGCAGGCAGCAGTGCAGGCCTGTGTGTTCCTGTAGTGATGCTGGTTTGTGTGTGCAGGCAGCAGTGCAGGCCTGTGTGTTCCTGTAGTGATGCTGGTTTGTGTGTGCAGGCAGCAGTGCAGGCCTGTGTGTTCCTGTAGTGATGCTGGTTTGTGTGTGCAGGCAGCAGTGCAGGCCTGTGTGTTCCAGTAGTGATGCTGGTTTGTGTGTGCAGGCAGCAGTGCAGGCCTGTGTGTTCCAGTAGTGATGCTGGTTTGTGTGTGCAGGCAGCAGTGCGGCGGAGGCCCGTGTGTTCCGGGAGTCCCGGGGGAGGAACAGCAGTGAGCCTCACATCAAGAGGCCCATGAACGCCTTCATGGTGTGGGCCAAGGACGAGAGGAGGAAGATCCTGCAGACCTTCCCCGACATGCACAACTCCAACATCAGCAAGATCCTGGGTGAGACTGACACAATAGACCCTATACCATGCACCCACGCATGGACACACACACACACACACACACAGATAGAAAAGCATACATACTTACAACTAACACACACAGAAACACATGCACACAAACATAGTCATTCAACACCCTTAGCATTATCCAGGTGAAGTCATTCAACACCCTCAGCATTATCCAGGTGAAGTCATTCAACACTCTCAGCATTATCCAGGTGAATTCATTCAACACCCTCAGCATTATCCAGGTGAATTCATCCAGTCATCCAGCCTCCCGCTGCGACCTCAGAGCTGCTGTTCCTAAGAAGCACACTGACATGTGTTAATGTGCTCTCTGTGTTCATAGCTTTGTGTTTGTCGCCATAAGACCTCCGGCACGCCAGCACTTTGTGTGTTGAGGTGATAGTGTTGAACATGAAGCATGTCTAAATACACTCATGGCTGTGAATCATAGCATCCATCTTGCGAGGAGCGGGAGTCCAGTATCCTGGATGAGGATTTCCCGGATATTTACCTTGCAGTTGTGGCAGTGGTGTGTCCGTGTGTGTCGACACATCGCTCAGACCCCCAACACAATAACACAGCTGGATTTCAGGGAGTGGGTGGCTGTTTTAAAAAGTCCCCCTCTCTGTTTCCGGTGCAAAAGAGCAACTTTTTTGATAATGCTCAATAAACAGAACAGGAGATAGGGAGTGTGTGTATAATCAGTTGTTGGAAAGCACTGCAGATGTGCTGAATTCCTGTGGTGAGCAAGGGAAACACTGGCTTGTTCTGAAGGGTCCTGTCAGAGTCGCAGAAGTGTTGTGCTCACAGTGGCTCAAACCAAACCAAGACTCTCCATGATGAAGGAGTTTAGGTGTTATCTCAGGATTCTGGAGTCCTCCATATCATTGCTTTTTTTTCCTCAAACCTTTTTAGAACGACTCACTCTCCAGACTACAGACAACCAATGTGGGATAGCTGTTTCTTGATGTTTACTTTGTGTTCGAAACTGGGATAACACGGCCACACTGAATTCTGATACAATTGATGTGACAGTATGCTTTGTATGCAATTCAAAGCAAACATAAAAAAATACTACAACTAAGATGAGACATCATGAACTGAAATCCTTGCTCAGTTCCTCCTCTAAAGCCACCCTCCTCCCTCCTGTTCTTCTTGGTTGCTCCTTCCTCATGCAGGCTCTCGCTGGAAGGCCATGACCAACCAGGAGAAGCAGCCCTACTACGAGGAGCAGGCTCGCCTCAGCAAGATCCACCTGGAGAAGTACCCTAACTACAAGTACAAGCCCCGGCCCAAGAGGACCTGCATCATCGACGGCAAGAAGCTCCGCATCGGGGAGTACAAGCAGATGATGCGCTCCCGGCGCCAGGAGATGAGGCAGTTCTTCAGCGTGGGGTAGGCGGATCACATGCATGGCTCTCCAGTTTCCATGGGAGGTTTTAGAAAGAAAAAATCATATTCATGTTGAATATGATGCTGTGGATGTTTTGGGATTTTTTAGTTAGTATTTTGCTGTAAACATTTTCTTTTTGAAACCATCTGTCATTGAAGTACTGTTGGATGCAATTTTATACAAGCTTATACAAACTACCTTTGCCATGATTTGGTTTCTATCTACGATATTTCCTGGAAGAGGCTCTTGAATTTCCTCCTCAGGAAAAACAGCTTCACAAGGGTTACCTGTAAAGCCAGAGCTTTGCTGGTGTGTTGTAACTGGAACTTCTTAGGTTCATATAGCTAAGGTATATTCCCACCGAGAGTTTATGAAGCGTTTACGAGGAATTCCCTCAAGGAACCTCTGCTTTGACCTCCGATGGTTCCAATCTGAAGAAGCACTAAAGGGTTCCTCTAACCATTCCTGAAGAGAAAATGTGAAAGACTCAGCACAGTCAGAGAAAACCAGTGGCATTGTCCTAATGGAAACCAGCCGTTGATGTGTTTAAACCATCCCAGTGGCAGAGCTTTGGAATGGCTTCACCAGGGACTCAGACTCTGAATTGAAGCGATTTTTAATAGCTTGTCATTTATTAAATTAGGACAATGCCGGGTGCTTGTGGCCAGTGAAATTGGACCCTGACAGACTTATAGAGCAACATGAAACGTAAGCAGATGTTTCTGAGTGAGCACAAGAAGGGAGGGGGAGGGGGAGACAGGGAGATAGAAAGGGAGAGAAACGGTCAAGGAAATGAAGAAAAAAACTCAGACTTTCAATCAGCGTCATGTAGCTATTGAGAGGCAGGGAGGTACACAAGTGAAGGCACGCTCCACATAATGGTAGCCGTGTTGTTTTAAGGCCTTTAACGTGAAAAAGAGTCTGTCAGACCTGGTTTGAAAAGAAAGAGTTTGGAAAAACAGTTAGCCGAACACAGAGGCAGCTCTTCCCCCAGCCTAATGGGCCTCATTGGAGGAGCCCCAAGGCCTGTTTGATTGAAATGTTTCTCTGCTGTCATTCTATCCATGGCTCTGAAGGCTGGGCGTGGCCGTCGGGACGACTCTACCTCTGCTCCTTGTTGGGGCTTGTCCACTGATCAAACAAGCTGTTGCCCTCCAACTGTTGGAGAAAAAAAAGCTTTTTGTAGAACCGTCAAAACCCGAAGGAATCGGTATTTAATAGACCCTTCTCATCTGTCTGGCATTATGATTCTTCCTCTCTCTCCCTCTGTCCTGTCTCTTTCTCCATTTCATGTCATCCTCTTTTCTTTTAACCTTCACAGGCCTCAGCCATCGCTCTCCATTGGCAGCAGCGTGGGCAGCGTGGGCAGCTACCCGGGAGCCATCACCATGGCAACCAAAACGCCGGCCACGCCCTCCCCCCACCTCACCTCGGACTGCTCCAGCAACTCGGTGAGCCCCGAGCCGGCCATGGCTGTCATCCAGAGTGTGTACGGCCTGAAGGCGGAGCCGGGCGGAGGGGGCGGGGCCTCGGAGCCTCCCAGTGGGCCCACCAACGGCACTGAGGAGGTGGACATGTACGAGGACTACGAGGACCAGCCGGACTACAGCAGCGACCCGGAGACACGGGGGGCCGCGGTCGCTAAGTGAGCTAGCTCAGGAAGACAACAGAACAAACCAACAAACAACAGGAGATAACTCCACAACAATCAATACATGAACACCTCGTCCTTTTGCTCTGATACTTTTTCAATAGAGACAGTTTCACTGCAGGGATCAGCACTCCAGGCATGTTCTCTGGACATGGTGTGCTATGCCGCTGAAACAAAGAGCCCTGGACAGTGATGGAGGCCAGAGGATGGAGCCAGGAACACAAGATCACACGTCACCCCCTTGACAATCTACCAGTACAATCTACAAATAGACTGAGTGAGAGACAGAGCAAGAGAGAGAGAGAGAGAGAGAGAGAGAGAGAGAGAGAGAGAGAGAGAGAGAGAGAGAGAGAGAGAGAGAGCGAGAGAGAGAGAGAGAGAGAGAGAGAGAGAGAGAGAGAGAGAGAGAGAGAGAGAGAGAGACATTAGAAACCAAACACATTGCTACATGTGCTTAGTTTCCTTAGGGATTGCATGGATCGTGAAACATTTTAAAAATATCGGTATTTCCAGAGCTATTAGGTCTTAAATACGTCTTTCACAAGTGATCTTGTTTTGGTTGTAATTCCTTTGTTTGATTGTTTTGTTTTGCTTTTCATTCGTGTCTTTTATTTTTTTTCTGACTGAACTCTGGACTGGACTGTCTGAAAGGCTTTAATGTAAATCCTAGCCCATGTAGTCTTATATTTTTACTTATGTCTCTAAATATAGTGCATCTACTCAAGTTTTGTTGAGTTTTCCTGAAAAACTGCTTACATTACATTACTGTCAATGATGGGGACTTGAGACCCCAGCTCAGGTATGATGTGCTAGCTTGTGAATGTTTATTTCATTGTTTTGTTGTTGTTTTATAGTTTGGGTTTTTTGATACCTAGAGTGTGGGCGGTGAGGCATGATTTTGAGACTGTCCATAAAATACACATGTGTTATTATTATTATTATTATTATCAATAATAATAATAATAATAATAATAATAATAATAATAATAATAATAATAATAATAATAATACAACTACTAATAATAATAATTATTATTATGATTTAATTAATTACTTGATTAATTCATTAATTAAGTTCCCAAATATTGTACAGTTTAATTTCAATGTGCCAAGCCTGCATTCACATTCACACGGGATGTTGTAGTCTTAACTTTTTACTGCTGCAAAAAAGTCTTATTAAACAATCCTTGTTTGTCACTCTGATGAACCAAGATGACTAGTTAGCTTGTTTCTAGCTTTTACCCCGGCACCCAGTGTCTTTATCTCTTGTGCCCCATGTGGCGTAGTGCCGTCATTACAGCTCTAGGCAGCCATCTGGCTGTTTGGCTCATCTGTTCTTTGATATTATTTGGTGCTTTTAAACCAATCACATTGCCTGTTGTTTCTTAAGGCCAAATTCTGGGGGGTTTTCTTTGGTTGTTTAATTTCTATTCTTTTTTGGACTTTTTTATTGATGTACACTACACAGAACTGCATCATCCCTATGAAATCCCTAGTGAAGATATCTGATTAAGATTATTAATCATGATTGGGATATGAGGGAGGTGGGTGCGATATTTGTTGAGGGTGGGAACTGAATTTTGATGCATACACTTTGAGAATGGTCTTAAATGTATAATTTGAGAGTGGTCTCCAAAGAGCGAGTGGGGGCTGATGTTCCTACTGTAGATGGGATCTGATCTCCTGGATCCTAAACTGTACTTCAATTTAGATCTTATTGTTTTGAAGTTGTACAAGAAAAGTGTACAACATGTACTGCAGTATTGTCTTATACATTTGTTAGTATTTAATAATATCTATATCTGTCAAATGGACAGTGTTTTGGGGTGTGTGTTTGATAGGCCCGGCACAAATCAATACTAGCTCAATATTATAAAGTACTTTTTATTTACATGAATATTTAAAAAACATTGGTCACAATTTGTTTGACATTACTAGTTTCTTTGCCCTTTAATCAATTAATGATGGTTGTGGAATCATCAAAACATGGCACTTGACTTCGTCAATGAATTTGTAAGGCGATGTCAGGAAAGGTTTTATCAGGACACAAGGAGGTGGGGTTGATGATTTATCGAATTTGTAAAAAAAAAAAAAAAGAACTCTTGCTTGTCTTATGCATAACACCCATCCTAAGCACTGGATATGAATGGTACGTTTTATTTGTATTTTTTAGCATCGACTAATGTGAAGTTGTTGTGGAATTGACACAGCAAAATTACAACGACAAATACACACAGAGCGAATACACACAGAGAGAATACACACAGGGAGAAGAACAAAAAGTCTCAGCGATGGCAGGCTCACATCAATTCCTTTTGTCTTTTTTTTCTTTTTAAAAGTGGCAGATTAGAGTATTTAAGATTATTTGTATTTCCATTGCTGTAGCTCTAGTGCCACCAGGATGAAGGTCACATGACCTCTATGCTCTTGTCAGCTGTGACCTCAGGAAGCAGACACAAACACTTCCTGGTCATTTCATGTTTTTTTGTGATGAGTATTGTATTTGAAATTCAATTGTGCGTTTTAACATTTCATTGTATTTATTAGCCAGCTTTGGCTCTAAAAGTGTCAGTACAACTTTGATGAGAATGACAATCAAAAACAAAACAAACAAAATAACAAAATAAATAAAGACTAAGGTTTTCCTTACAGAACAGCTTTTGTATTTTCAAATCATTTCAAATAGTTATTCAAACTAAAATGAATTACTTAATATGAATATAACACATAACAGCACATTATGTAACAATAGTGTCATAAATCTAAGGTGATGATAATGGTTGTTATTGATGTTTATTTATTTTAACTAAGATATTGACTACATATAGACAATTCACTGTTACACTGAAGTTACAGGTAGTCCTGTGCTAAAGTCATTCTAAAACTTATAAAGTCAAACAAATCAAAATGAACATAGGGCCTTCCAAAGAGGAGAACTGTATATGTCAATGTGCTTGGTGAGTGTGTGTGTTTGTGTGTGTGTTTGCGTGTGTGTGTGTGTGTGTGTGTGTGTGTGTGTGTGTGTGTGTGTGTGTGTGTGTGTGTGTGTGTGTGTGTGTGTGTGTGTGCGTTTGTGTGCGTGCGTGTGTGTGTGTACGTGTGTGTGTGTGTGTGTGTGTGTGTGTGTGTGTGTGTGTGTGTGTGTGTGCATGTGTGTGTGTGTGTGTGTGTGTGTGTGTGTGTGTGTGTGTGTGCATGTGTGTGTGTGTGTGTGTGTGTGTGTGTGTGTGTGTGTGTGTGTGTGTGTCTGTGTGTGTGTGTGTGTGTGTGTGTGTATTTCGGAGATGTGTTTAAATATTTGACATACTGGTTCTGCTCCCACACTGATCTTCTGGATTAACTGCCTGCATCTTTGTCTTCATGTGTGTGTGATGAGATACATGTATGTGTCTCGATGTAGATAATGGAATAGATAGATGACAATGATGGTAAAAGGTAAAACTCAGATTTCCTATCTTTTTCAGAGTGGAGTGGAACAAACATTGAATATCAGTTCAAGGTTCAATCTCATAATTATCCAGCCACTTTGATTCAAATTCCCCAGAGAAAATAACCTTTGCACATCCATAGATATTCATAGAGAAGATTCTCAAACAATAACAATGTAAATTGGCCAGATGGTGGCACTAAATATGCACGTTTACATTATATATATATATATGAATGTCAAAATTGAAAGATCTCAGAATTTGATGGGCCACACAAATCTGTGCCCCATCTGTGCTCCGGTCTAAAAGTTGAGATATCTAGACATGAGCTCTTCATTCTTCACTTGTAGTAGCTCTTCATTATTCAAAACATACTTGCTGTTTACAATCTCCAAAGCTTCATACTCACTCTGAAACACACAGTCAACACTGCCCAATAGGTAAGCTACTACTTGATCAACGCACTCAATATATGCGTATTGGGAAGTCGCATTTACACTGTTTGATGCATCAGAATGTATCCAGGGCATCTTACTATTCTGGCTGACAGCCGATCACAAATGTGAAATGGCCAAGATGTGGAAACCAAAATTCCACAACACGAAAGAGAGCATCAGTGAACGTTGACGATGGAACATGCAGAAGAGGAGTTGTTACCCGTTTCACAAGTTGTACCAAATGGTACAATGTAAGCCTATTGTCCTTTTTGGTGATTCAACCTGCATTCTGAAAAGGACATTCTGCAGTTTGTCTTGCAAGAACATACAATTATTGCATCATGCCAATAATGCTGCCACAAGTGAAGCTAATGTTTCAAAGATAACTTCTTTTTTAAATAGGCTAACGCTATCCACTTTCTATACTGTTTGGGGATATGATAATTGCCAGCAATAATGGTCAGCCAATTTCCTTGTCAACATCCATTGATGCTCACTGGCATTATGTTATGGCTTTTGTTTTTGTATTGTGGCTCTTGCATTTGTGTTTTCTATGAAGGAGCTTGTGTTTGTGTAATCATCAGAGCGTTAGGGATGCAGTTCGTTCAACACTGTAGATTTCCAATTGGCATCGGGTCCCCAAAGCGATGGTGCTGCTGTTTAGCAGACGTTTGTGTGCGCATTCCCACCACCAACCCTACTGGAGGGAAGACTCTAAGGTAGGAAATCCTATCAAAACATAAGAAATAAAGGACCTTGTTTGGGAACTTGAGTAAGTATCTAACTGAGAAAAATTTAGTGATATTGTATAACTATAATATTATTTTTGATCTTAGCATTAAATATTTAATAATAATTGTAAAATATGTTATTTGTAATAGTCTTCATGTTTGGCAATGGACTTATTGGAGAGCTTAACTGGGCACATCAGCCAAAAAACGAAGTACGTTTAAGCAAAATAATGTTACTAAATCGTTTTTTATTCAATTCGATATAACACGGTTCTTATAAATGTGGGGACTCCAGTGTAGCAGGAATAGGATTTACCTTTACCCTGTGTGTCCTCTGTTTATCTAAAGTGTCTCCTTGTACATGTATTAATGTGCTCATTTCCTTTTGTTATTCTGCTGTTGTCTCTGAGATTTTAAACTAAGACACTCCAGGAGCAGACCCAAAGTGTGTGTGTTAGTGTGTTGTCGGAGTCAACTTAGCTCGCTGGGAGTACATCTGAGTGCTGTAGAGCAGTTTGGATTTGGTTTGATTTGGTTTGTGTGTAGTGGTTGTTTATTCATAATTTGCATATTTTGTGACAATTTCCACTTTATGCATAACACTGCATTAATCTCCCTTATTGCAGAGGCTAGCTCCACATTGTTCTTTGTTCTTTGTACGTCCATTTGTATTTTATTTGTACTATATACTTTTTGTACAGCAGTCTCTGGTTCTAATTAATCCTGGGTCTTTCTTCATTCCAATACCTGTCCCCTTTTCTTGCCATTCCATCACGATTTCGAATTATGGGCAGATGTCTGCGAGACCCATTATGGTCTCATTATGGTCCCAATATTCTTGTTTGCTAACTGCTCATGAGTTTGAGCGATGGGGCCCTGGCTGATGTCTGATATCATCATCGTCATGAGGTTTAGATGATTACATATTGACTTGAAGAAGACGATTGTTTTAATTGGGAATTTTACTTGTAAATTGTTTTTTTTTTCTATTTTCTTCAAGCACAGAAGGAAGAATTATGACCATGGAACCGATTACACACCTTTGAAATGCAACGTTCCACTGTTGTGGTGGTCTCAGACCTCTGACAGGCAGCAACATGTTTCTGTGTTGCCTGGACGGACCCTCTAGGGCACCTGTACCCTTTTCTCTAAAAGGCAAATCTGAAAGTTTAAACTAAAGTACAACCCCCCGTTCCCAAAAAGTTATTCATCTTTTTTGAAACCTCCAACAGACAAGAGGCGACGAGGACCTCTGGGACAGCGTCTTCAAAGCCAGGGATCCGTGTGATGCTTTCCATGATTATAACACAACTTCTCATTAATGCCAACAACAAGGTGAGTGATAGCACAGCGCCGTCTGGGCTAGTGTGTTGAATCATTACTAGCTAGCTCCTGCTTTGATACAAGCGTAGACTAGCGGTGCTAACACACCAGACAGGTTTGGACTCAAAGGGGTCAACAAAATGTGGTTTCTCTCAAGAACCAGGATGAATTTGAGACATGTCTTTCTTCATGAGATCTAAATAACTCTAAATCCTTTAATGAAAACATTTGTGCTGTTGTTCTGTACTTACTAAGGATGACAACAAATGAACATCATTGAAAACACAAGAAAAATATTGTAAAACTATGACATGGTCTTGAAAAAAGAAAAGTAATCATTGATGTGCAGAAACATGTGTGGGAATATGAGTGGCATATTGAATATGCATGGAATAAAACAGGAACATTTCTGCACTGAATCTCCAGAGGCTGAGGTGTCTTTAGACACAGGGACAGGGACTGTCTCGCTTCAAAGTAAATATTCAATATGTCAGTCCAATGTTTATCATTTTAATAGGTGCATATTGTGCATGCACACTTCTCTATGTCCTGCTCTACTGTGGCTTATGTCAAACAAATCATAAAACCATGATAATTAAGTGGAAACAGGAGGTTTTTATTTACAAGTGAACCATCAAAAGGAGTTGGAGTTGGAGTCACAAGGTAAGACTACATTACCCAGCTGGCATGTCATTCATGTTGCTGTGTTCATGGCTGTTTATTTGAACAGAGCCCTCCCATTGGTCATGTCTCAGATGTGTGTTGAGTCGAATCCCATCTTGTCTTCTAATTTATCTTTGTCTTTACTGTTTCTTTCTTTCTCCAATTTATGAAATGTATGGAAGCAAACCTCAAAATGGAGGCATACTTTTAATTTGTAAACATCAAAAGGAAAGAAGAAAATAAGCAGGATTGATATATAAATGTTTGATCTATTTGCAAAAATGTTAAACAAAAGTTAAGGAAATACATTGACTACATTTTCACTATATTTACTAAATATTAATGTATCACCCACTGCCAAAAACTACAGTAAATGGCATATGGATGAAATGTTAATATGTTGACACATATTCATCGGATGGCATGTCAAATAAAAAATACATGAAAAATAAATGATATCTGTAACAAATGTGCATTGTGAAAAGTTATCCTCAGCCTATTTTATATTTGTGAAATAAATGAATTTCAAGTATAAATGAGTTTGGGGCCAGGGTCTAATTAGAATTCCACAGGTCAGCCTTGGGAGCCCTCTGACACTGAAACGCTAAATGCAGTAGCGGAATATGGAATAAAGGAAAGAAATCATACAAAACTCACTATTGCTTTGAAAAGACTTACTTTATTCCTGTTAGTGTTTCAATGTCTTTGAAACATTGCATAAAGGTCTATACTTCTTGTTTAATGCAATTAGAAGTGAAAGAAGGAATCTACCACATGTTTTTGAGGAAAATGTGCAGTGGACAAAAGACCAATTTTTTCCTTTTTGAGTCAAAGTCCTTGGTTTCCTTTAAGTGCATTAGTCCGCTAATTAAATATTATATGTTGGCTCGAACAATAGCTCTTTGAAAACTGCCAGATTGTTTGACTGAGAGATGTGCGGCAGCCTTGATGAGAACGTGTGACCGTGAAAAGGTAAAGAACAGCATTGTCGCCATTCCTCCCCTGGGTTGACCTGCCGTGATCTCGGCAAGCTTTTTTTTTTACAATCCCGCTCCTCTTTGTTGCTGTTCTTAAAGATTAAAACATGTCTTAACACGGTTCTGCAGAGTGGCAGGCTCTCAATGTCATCCCCAGAATGGGCGTGCAGGGCTCCAAAAGGCCTGATGTTAACTCCTGTATATTCACTGCTCCCTGACCTGCAGTATGCAGTATCAATGAGCTTTATGCTCCCACTTTGTTTACCACTGCTGGCGAACAAGAAGAGAGATAAACGCAGCCCTACAACTAATTGTCATCATTAGAATGGCTCTATATGTCAACACTACCCACTCAATCAAAATTCTTGAAGTGTGTTTTTTTTAAATAAATGTTTCCTGTTAACTTAACTAAGAAATATTTTGTATTATTCATTATTATTTGTATTAAGTGTGATGATATTTCATAACAGGATTACTTTTGATATGAAAGAGCAGAAAAGTACTGAGCCAGCTATATGTCCTAGAATGACTACTATGACATTTGCAATGACATCTTATCTTTCACACACATCTTTAATTTTAAGAAACATGCATGTGAAGCCTCCACCTGGTTCAGACAGGTGGAGGTTCAGACAGGTGGAGGGTTCAGACAGGTGGAGGTTCAGACAGGTGGAGGGTTCAGACAGGTGGAGGTTCAGACAGGTGGAGGTTCAGACAGGTGGAGGTTCAGACAGAGACAGGACACATGGAGGAGGCTTTTTAGAGGTGTGCTACTAATCAACTGCATGTTTCCCCAGATGAATGCCTGAAGAAGCAGACCATTACCATCCAGTACTGATGTTGGTGTGGCACAAATATATACACATATATAATCATAAGATACATATATAATTGTATATACTTTTATACTTTTGGTGTGGTACAAATTTACTGGTGTGGTAAATTGTTCAATTAACGAGGCGTTATGTCTAGAATATGACTCTAGTCCTGCTTATGAACTACAGTCAAGAACTACATTGCGAAGGTGTATGGAAATGACAGAAGAAGTCACATATGTTACCAGACCCTTACCTGAAAGCAGGCTTTCAGAGTGTATACAAATATATAATTACAGAGGAGGAAAGAGATAAAAGTCTGTCATCTTGAACAGATCTTGGCGAGCTAATGTGCATCAGACAGCTTCTGGGATTGCACCATCACAGCTTGTGCTGATTGTGGCAAGGTTCATGTTCTGGCAGTACAGTACACTTCATCTTAATTTGTCAAATAGGTTCATCAGCAAACTCTGTGTGGTAAAACAATATCTCCAAAATGACACTGATAGCATTTTGCTCTAACCATGCAAAAAAAAA
>JAXIVH010000013.1:339580-342080 GCA_036785325.1 Urophycis tenuis
ATTAAAGTCTCAGCCCTCCCTGTATAAATATTTGGTCTGCTTTTATTACAGTAGAACATTTTCCAAATCTGAGATGTTTTGGAAGAAAGAAGAAATAAGTACAAATGTAGGAAAAAAAGAATATAGCCAAAAGTGAGGCTGAATATACAATTTTTTTGCAGCAGTATTTCAGTGAACAAGTTGTTTGTCAAGCAATCCTAACAGAGATTCTCTTCCACATAAACACAAGTATTAAACTACTGGCTGTTTGAGTATCGTTTTCTTTGTGTTTGTATTAAAATGACATAGGATGTTATAAACATCTTATATATTCAGCAATCATTTATATTTTGCTATCATCTATGTTTTATATTTTTTTCTATCTGGTATCTGTTCTGTGATTTGGCTGGTTCTTCTACCTGGTATGCACTGTGATTGAGGTCAGGAAAAGGGGTTCAAACCTTTTGAAGTCAAAGTTGATGGAGGAGAAGTGTGACTGCAGAATGGCCCAGAGTCCCCAGAAGAAGTTGGATGCCTGGTGGAGAAGTTATAAACAACGTTGTATTACTTATTGGGCTCAGGTGATGTTGTTTTGCATTATGTCTTTCAGCTATGGAAAGGCATGCTGTTGTTGGTTGAAGCACGTAGAAAAGTGTTTTAATACGTAAAATAACTCTTTGAGAGGGAGAACAAGACTGTCCGCTGTTGTAAGTCATAGCTCAGTGACATTCTGTTGAGATATAAACATTCTGTAACTTCCCGCCTGGATTTACTTATTGTCCAGTTAACATTTGATCTGTAATGGCTTCAACGGGATATCATGCTGATGGCAGCTCGGGAAACTGTTGTATATACCAAAGATTTCCATTACATTGTGCAAGGAACTCCTTTAGGAGGTGTGCTGGTTGAAGGGCTTGGAAATGTGCTCTTCCATAATCCAACAGAAAAAAAACTGCACAATGACATTTGTGTCAGGTCATGGAAACTAGGGACACAAGTCGCCCCCACTTGGGCATTTTGAGTTATTCACAGATTCTGAAAGTGTAGTTTCTAAGCTTTCCAAGGATGTGTAACACATGTAAAATCTGATAACATTTGGAGAAGTTGTGGCCATTTGAAAGTAGGCACATCACAAAAGCTAAAACTGAGAAAAAGCCTCCTAAATATTTGCAGTTGTCACCTCTCTCTATGGGCACACCCGATTTCAAACACAAAATGTATACTTTTAAAGAAACCAATACTGATATCTGAAACATGGAGAGGCTTTTCTGTCATCTCAACTAACAGATTCTGCAAAAAAAATGAAAATCACTCATTTTGAAAAAAACGCTTCTTTGTTAATTTGCGCAAATGTTGTGTTGGCGACTTGTGTCCTTGGATTCCATGACCTGACACATTTTGGCAGTTGGTCATCATGTCAAAATGTTTGTAGATATTCAACCTGAGCAGTGTAAAGTAGCCCTTTACACCTTCTCTGAAAGGTGTAAGAGATAACATAAGATAAGAAGAGAAGAAAACCCTTCATTTGACCCACAAACAGGGAAATGTATAGTTACAGCAGTTTAGATGCAAGATTTTAGAAACAGTTTAAATACAGAATAAGATAGAGAGATAACAAGAAAAACGAGGAGGTACATTTTAAAATATAAAAGATAGGAATGATTTGGTCATGATGAATCCACTCAGAAGGTGAACCACTGGACCTGCTACATCAGGTCATGTCATGAAATGAACGTGACCACCACTTCATAGCGGGGTTCCTCTGTTCCTCAGCCCCTGTTCTCCTCTGTTCCTCAGCCCCTGGCTCCTCTGTTCCTCAGGCCCTGGCTCTTCTGTTCCTCAGGCCCTGGCTCCTCTGTTCCTCAGGCCCTGGCTCCTCTGTTCCTCAGGCCCTGGCTCCTCTGTTCCTCAGGCCCTGGCTCTTCTGTTCCTCAGGCCTGGCTCCTCTGTTCCTCAGGCCCTGGCTCTTCTGTTCCTCAGGCCCTGGCTCCTCTGTTCCTCAGGCCCTGGCTCTTCTGTTCCTCAGGCCCTGGCTCTTCTGTTCCCCAGGCCCTGGCTCCTCTGTTCCTCAGGCCCTGGCTCCTCAGTTCCTCAGCCCCTGGCTCCTCTGTTCCTCAGGCCCTGGCTCTTCTGTTCCTCAGGCCCTGGCTCCTCTGTTCCTCAGGCCCTGGCTCTTCTGTTCCTCAGGCCCTGGCTCCTCTGTTCCTCAGGCCCTGGCTCTTCTGTTCCTCAGGCCCTGGCTCCTCTGTTCCTCAGGCCCTGGCTCTTCTGTTCCTCAGGCCCTGGCTCCTCTGTTCCTCAGGCCCTGGCTCTTCTGTTCCTCAGGCCCTGGCTCTTCTGTTCCTCAGGCCCTGGCTCCTCTGTTCCTCAGGCCCTGGCTCCTCAGTTCCTCAGCCCCTGGCTCTTCTGTTCCTCAGGCCCTGGCTCTTCTGTTCCTCAGCCCCTGGCTCCTCTGTTCCTCAGCCCCTGGCTCCTCAGTTCCTCAGCCCCTGGCTCCTCTGTTCCTCAGGCCCTGGCTCCT
>JAXIVH010000013.1:352080-385338 GCA_036785325.1 Urophycis tenuis
AGTACCATCTATTGGCCAAGTGCATGTGGTGCAGTGTGATCACGCTCACATCACAAAATACCTTTAGCATTGTCCAACTAATGACTAATGTCTGGTTAATGAGCATATATTACTTCAAATAGCTCATAGCTTTGATAATTATAGCCTCCAGTTGTCAATAATCATCATCATCATCATCATCATTGTCAATAATAATTTTTATAAATGTCCATTGGATACAAACATTCTCTTTAAACTGAATGTAGGAGCAGACCCACACTGTATGACTATGTTGTAGTCCTTGTCTTCTATGTCATAGAGTTGTAAAGGATTATAAAGGATTGATTCATGTTGTGCCTTCATAAGAGACGACCAGAAGGACTTCAGTGGCATCAGTGTTCTTCCTACCTCTTGTAATGGACAACTCCCTCTGGTTACCTGCACTCACACACTCCTACACTACGGGAACAAACTGCATTCAACTGGATCCATCTCAACTGGGAAACATTTCACTGCACTGACTTGTTTGTTTCTTTCCCTTTTTGGCCTTTTTAAAGAAAACAAGCGAGCTTAATCACTATTTCAACACAACATAACATGTCATTGTCAGACAGGGTAATCCTAGCCCAAAGTCCTCCATCTTAAGAAGTCTTCATTAACACCCCCCCCGCCCCCCCCCCCCCCACACACACACACACACACACTCTCTCTCTCTCTCTCTCTCTCTCTCTCTCTCTCCCTCTCCCTCTCCCTCTTTCTCTCACTTAATTTCAAATTAATTTCTGTACAGAAAATTATGCTATTTATGTAGCGTTTAACATAATTACATGCCCCATGATCAAGGTTAAAGGGTCAGTTTAAAAAGGCTCGGTTCAGGGTCCATTGACAATCAAGAGAAATGCTTGGCCTGCTTTTAAAGGTATGCTTTTTTGCATGTATGAATTTCAAGTGGCTGTTCATTCATCACATGTCCAGGTGTCACATGGTCATGCAGCAGCTCCTTGGGCTCACCTGTGGTCCTGAGTCCACTCCTTGATGTTGTTCTTCACCAGTGAGAGGAGGTGCTCCATCCTGCTCCACAGCTGAGCCGCTGGGTGCCCGCTGGGCGGCTTGATGGAGTGGATCCTCCCCATTTCTGCAGCAATCAATCTGCACAGAGTCAACAGTTAGAACCAAACCTTGTCAGGGAGGAACAACAAGCCCCTTTCCATTTAACATCCTTATCATTCCTTTAAAGAAAATAAAATGGGGAGTCATTAATAATCAACCTTTGACCTTGTTATTTTGGTGCCTGTCTTGAGGTAAGGTGAGCATGGTTAGCATTATTGTGGAGGGGGGAATCACGCACTTCTCTCCTACCACACTGAACACCAGAAACACAGCTTATCCATTGCAGTTTATGTATAGAGCCGCTGTTTTTGCGGGAAGTTAAAACTATGTCTTAACATATAAAAATGCATGAGCTGCAATCATAGATTTTTTCATAAAAATAGTAATTTAACTGTGAATTTTGTGAAAGAAGCATGAAAATGTTATGATAATATAATAACATGCTCAATTTAGCACCCAGCTTGTGGTGTATTGGTGCAGAAATACAAGATATATGTAAAGATATGAAAAACTAACGTAGAGGATATAGATAAAGATATCAAAATATATACTCAGTATAAATATATAACAGATTAAAAACAAAGACAAAATTAAGCATGCACAGATTTATTTTAATGCATAATCATCACAAATTATTCACAGAAAAGTTTTTTATAATCTGAAATGAGAGGAGCATCAATGCATGCCTGTCTTGTCCCAGTCAACAGTCTTTAGAGCATTCATTAGAATATTTCCATTGTAGTGTAATGTTTTGCACTATGAGTATACATATACTGTAATACCAACCTGTATATGGACGGTTGCCTGAGCAACCGGTCATCCAGAACCTCTCCCCTCACAAACTCATAGCAGATACCGTTGTGGAAGCTGCAGAAGATCAGAGGACCACAATGGTGAGCGTGGAGGACCTGGAGCATCTCCACCTCCCTCTGGCGGTCCACATACAGCTCTGTGTTCCTCCCGTAGACGCGTACCAGGACACAGCAGCCAGGCTCCTGCAGAGAGCCCACGTAGCAGCCTGTGAGGCTGTTGGTGATACCCTCTGTGAACACCTGGGAGGGAGAGGGTGAAGAGAGGAGGAGGAGGGGCGGACCTTAATGTGATGAAGTGCAAGACAGACACATAGATGATAGATAGAGAAAGAAAAGCAAATTGAAAGCAAAATACATTCAGCAAAGTTTGCTTAGTTTACAATCTAAACAACAAAGACACATACTTCGCTGAGAAGGAAGTGGCAGATGGTGTTTGGCGAATGATTCAATGTTTGTTTCACAATCCAACAGTAAAACGGTGGCCAAGACGTGTCAAACATGAACATTCAAAATGCTTAGCAAATTTGAGAACACAAACACTCTAATGAAAAACACAAGTGAAGCGCCAAAACACAAAAGTAAAATCCAGAACACAACGGAAGAGAGCCTCAATGGTCGTTCTTTCTCTTCATTCTTGATTGTAACGATGACCTGGAGTAGGGAGGAACGCACTGCGCTAACTGAGGTGCACACTTGTCGTGTCACATGCCACATGCCCTGTGCAGAGTATTCTAGATGAATAGACAGATAGACAGACAGATACTGCGATAGATAAACAGAAAGATGGACAATCAGAATAGATGTAGTTAGGAAGAACTTAGGTCATGTTGAATGGATAAGCATACCGTCAGCCCTGAGCACTGATTATACAGGGAAGAAGTATCTGTGTTCTTATGATTCTAGGAACAATCTTATGGCACAGCCTGGTTCCTGAGAATGGTTGTAGCCTTTAAGAGCTTAAATGATAAAGGACATCCTGCAACCACTTGAAGCAGGAGGGTTTCCTCACATTCCAGGTCATTAAGATAAAAAATGTTGCTGCAAGACACGCAAGGCCAATCACTCTGTTACTTATCACTCTGAATGTGTTCAATGTGTTACGGGTCCCAGGCTGGACCGGGTACCACATTAACAATATTGATATGTTCAGTTCAGCTTCTCACCGGCGATGGTCTGAAAACAGAGGAAAAGTGCAGAGGATCGAAGACACTGAACCATTCTCTGCGTTTCCCAAATCTGTTCTGGCATTTATTCACAATAACGGTCAATAATGAACAAACAATAAATAATTTCCCTTCAATGTGTCAGTCCTTTCACAGGTTCAAGGTAAGTATAAAATGTCTGTGTGTGGGTGTAATTCCAGGTAGGTATGGTACGTATGTATGCGTCTGTGGGTGTATGTGTGTACTTGAATTGGTGTGTTACAGGTGAGTATGGAATGGTCGTGTGTGTGTGTGTGTGTGTGTTATCTGCTGCACCATAAAATATATCCATCCAAATATGTCCACATCAACAAACATCTCTACTTCCATATACAATAAAACGGTCTTCAACCTTTCCATTAAACCGCAGTCATCACATTGAAATACATCCAAGTGTCTTCTCAGTATTAGCACTGATCACATCTAGATACCACTACCTTAGTGTAGTCATACGGCATAGAGAAACATCTGATATTAAATCAAGGCTCACAACTCAACGCAGTCTGAAGTCACATTCCTCCAGTTTACAGCACTTGTTAGTAGTTAACAAAACATAATCTTAATCATAACACAGGGAACACTTATTGAAAAGGATGAAGATCAGCATAGTAGAATAGTAGAATAATAGAACAGAAAAACACAAATGCACATATCTACTAATCACTACAACACTAAATAATGAAATAAACTGAAATCAGCAGTGGACAGTCAACAAAACTCTTGTAACAAAACTCTAAATAATCCAACTATGGAAACACTGCGAACAAAACTAAACAACCACATTCATTCGTGAGCGTCACGTTAGCCGTTTCACCACGAGGCTCCGCCATTTGGTGAACTACCGTAGCGAAATTCGCGGCCCTGTTTTACCAACTTTCTTAACTTGGTTTAAACCATAGAAATCCGTCTTTATGAACCAACAGCGTCTTCATATTAACGGTAAACATTAAGAGTTTAAATTGTAATGGTGTTCATGGTGTTTTTACCTGAAAACAGAGGAAAAGTGCAGAGGATCGAAGACACTGAACCATTCTCTGCGTTTCCCAAATCTGTTCTGAGGGGGGAGGGGTCCCACACCTTAAAGTAAACCTGGGCAACACCTACTGCACAAAGGTTCCTACTCTCCATCCCAAATGCACTTCAGTGGATAACACTTGTTCTTTTCTGGCTTTTAACCATAAGAATAATAAAAATAATAAACATAACAGGATTTGAAAAATAAAGTGCTTGAACATCCTCTGAAAAATAAAATATTAATTCACATTTGTGAGGGTCTCACATACTCCCCGACAAACAAAAGTGGCTCCTGACACTTGACTTTAATAATAGAAAACCCCAAAGTTCAAACTCTAATCTTCATCGTGCCCTAAGTATAAGAAAGAAAACACAATAAAGCATTCCTCCGGTAGGTGTTGAATGTCCTTTATGTGCTGTATAGTTCGTGGCACATCAGTACCGTTTGTGTGTGCAAACGTGTATATAGTCTTTGGTGTGTCTCAGTTCAGTTCAGCAACAGTGTATTGGATATGTGGTGTGTGGGGATGGGTATGGAGTGATGAATGGGGGCATTGTGAGCTGAAAGGGAAGGGGATAGGGCTGAGGGTAGCACATCTGGGTCCACTGCATCGGATGGACTCCGACTGCATTCACCGTGGGACGGGGCTGGTAGGTTGGTTGGCCAAGGGAAGGGTAAGTGAACACATAACCAGGCCGTCTCACCCTGGTGGAGTGTCTGGAAGGGGGGTGCGATTCAGGCTGATGCTCTGGGATGTCTTCCTCCACATAGACTTCTTCAGGTATCTCTTGGTCATTGTTGAGCTGAGGCTGATCCATATCCTGTTCAGTCTCATTCTGCGCTTGCTGTTCCTCTTCTGTGACATTATCACTCACTTGTTCAAGTTCAACTTGTCTGGGTCCAGCATGCATCTTCTCTTCAAGTTGGGTTACACTCTGTCCATGGATTCTCTGTGGCTCATGGGTCACATCCTGATCTGGTAGGTTATAGTCAGTTCTGGGCATCCGAAACCAGTAACGACACATGCCTCCCTCTTCCTCAGAGTCACTTGCGTCTGGGCTCTGTGGCGGCTCTGTGGGTTTGGGGCGTTGTGAGTGTCTCTTCGCTCTCTTGTGTAACTCACATGTGTTGGTGAATGGGGTCTGGGGTGGGTCTACTGGCAGGTCATTCACTTGTAGCAGCAGATTCCTATGCAGTGTGCGAGTAGGGCGGTTTCCTGTCTCAGGGGCCACTTTGTACACAGGATTGTCTCCGACCTGCTCTTTCACAATGTAGATGGTCTGCTCCCAGTAGGATCTAAGCTTGCCAGGACCACCTCTCTCACTGAGGTTACGCACAAGGACTCTGTCCCCAGGCTGGAGAGTCACACCTCTGCTCCTCTTGTCATAGTGCCTCTTTCCTTTTGAGCTGGACTGCTGACTGTTTGTATTGGCAATGCGATAAGCCTCGATCATTCTTCCCGCCCACTTCTCTGCATATCCTCTGTGGGTCTGAGCTTCTCCATCTTTGATGAGACCAAAGAGAAGGTCGACTGGGAGACGTGGATGATGACCATACATCAAAAAATAAGGGGAGAAGCCGGTGGCCTCGTGTTTTGTGCAATTATATGCATGAACCACTTGGGGTAAGTGGTCTTTCCAGTTCTGTTTCTCTTTCTCTCCCAGAGTCCTGAGCATTTGTAACAGGGACCGGTTCAGTCTCTCAACAGGGTTACCTTGGGGATGATAGGGGGTGGTTCTGGAGTGACCAACGCCCGCTAGCTGTCTCAGGGACTTGAACAGCTCGTTCTCAAACTCCCCCCCCCTGTCATGATGGAGCTTAGACATATAGCCAAACCGTGGGATAAAGTCATTAAAGAGCTTGTCAGCGGCAGTCTTGCCAGCTTTGTTACGTGTGGGGTAGGCTTGTGCAAACCTGGTGAAGTGATCTATTACTACTAGGATATACTCACAACCACCACGGGAGGGTTCTAGATGAAGGAAGTCAATACACACCAACTCAAGGGGAGAGTTTGATGTGATACTGCCCATGGGAGCTCTCTCGTGCACCACTGGCTTTTTCTGTTTTAGACAAGGGCACTTCCTGGTGACATATTCTTCAATTTCCTTTTTCATGAAAGGCCAGTAGAAACGCTCTCTTGCTAGATTTAAGACTTTCTCGACACCGACATGGCCCATCTTGTTATGCAGGTAGGTGAGAGCTAGTGGTCTGTAGGTGGCAGGCAAGACCAGCTGCCTTCGACCAATTGTTTTCCTGTGGAGTAGGCCATTCTCTATGTGCAATTTGCTCCACTCCCTCAAGAGCCTCATGGTGTCTGTGTCACAGTTGCCCTTGTTGTATTCTGTTGGTGGTGTGTGGTTCTCCTTTAGCTCCATCACTTTTCCAATTGCAGGGTCTGCTCTCTGTTCTCTCACCAGCTCATCATGGCCAATCGCGTGCAGTGGTTCCATGCGGGGTTGGGTTTGGGATGTTAGGTTAAGGGCAGCGACCCAGGCGATGTCTCCCTGTTGGGCTCTGTGGGCTCCTTCCCATGCAGTGCGCACAGCTTCGTCTGATAGCTCCTCAGAGCACTGTGTCATGAGGGTGTCAATGTCAAGGGGGCAGCGCGATAGGGTGTCAGCATCGATGTTACTTTTGCCTGGCCGATATTTGATGTCAAAACAAAAATCAGCAAGCTGACCCACCCACCGGTGGCCTACTGCGTTGAGCTTTGCAGTACTCAGAACATATGTGAGCGGATTATTGTCAGTGAAAACTGTGAAATGAGGGGCATAAAACAAATAGTCTCTGAATTTATCACATATTGCCCACTTTAACGCCAGGAACTCAAGCTTACCGCTGTGCAGGTGGTAGTTCTGTTCCACTGGTGTCAGTGTGCGTGACCCGTAGGCAATCACTCTCAGCTTTCCATCCTGGTTCTGATATAGGACTGCTCCCAGCCCTTTTTGGGACGCATCTGTGTGTAGAGTGAACGGTTGAAGGAAGTCTGGGTACGCCAGCACCGGGGGTTCCATCAACCTGTCAATTAGACTTTCCAGAATCTGTTGGTGTTTCTCCTTCCACTCAACTGGAGTGCGAGATGACTGTTGAGGGGATTTTGTCTTCCCTCGTGAGGGTTTGGACAGGGGGTTGTCAGTTTGTACCTTGAGCAAGTCATACAGGGGCTGGGCTATCCGTGAGAAGTCTTGAACAAAACTTCTGTAGTAGCTCAGGAAGCCCAGTACTTGTCTAACATCTCCAACTGTCTTTGGTTTTTTGTGTTTCAGTACCTGCACTGCCTCCAGGTCCTTGGGATCCACTCTCACCCCGTCTGCAGACACCAGCCGGCCAACATATCGCACTTCTTTGCGGAACAGCTCACACTTTTCTGGCTTTAGTTTGACGCCATGGAGCTGAAGGGCTTGGAGGACTTTGCGCAGTACTTCCACATGCTCCTGAAAAGACTTAGAGAAGCACAACACATCATCAAGATAGGGGATGCAGCATTCATCTCGGAGCGTGTCGAGCATCTGCTCCATGCTCCTTTGAAATGCTGCTGGGGCGTTGGACAACCCAAAGGGTATTCTCACCCACTCGTACAATCCCCAGGGGGTTGTGAACGCAGTCATGTACCTTGACCCCTCTGCAATAAAGCCTTGGTGGTAGGCCTTACCCTGATCAAGGATTGAAAACCAGCGATACCCTCCCAGTGAGTCAGTGAGGTCCTGGATGCGGGGGAGGGGGTGTCGGTCTGGCACCGTCTTGTGGTTTAGAAGCCGGTAGTCGATACACAGGCGCAACGACCCATCCTTCTTTCTCACACATATGACAGGGGCTGCATAGGGGGACTGGGACTTGACAATCCATCCTTTGACTAATAGCTCCTGCACATATTCTTTCACTTCTTTGTAAAGTGGTTTTGGGATCGAAGCGTAGGCCTTTTGCACTGGAATGTCGTCTGTTAGCCTGATCTCCATCTGCAGTGAGGGAATGCATCCGATGTCGCCACTGTCCTTAGCAAAGGCCCCAGACTCCTCACAGAGAACTCTCTTCACCACCTGCTGTTGTTCAGGGCTCAGATGGCTGATGTCGACAGGCGGTAGCCAGGGTTCGGTGGGGGTTGGGCTAGGAGAGGCGATGTGGTTAACCTCTGCCATCGCTTTTGTCGGCAGGACATCAGACAGGCGTGACCCGGCTACATCAGTCTCTAGGACCTTGGCGACATTTTGGATGACACCTAGGGCCGTCCTCTTAGGTAGGGTGACCTCTTGCTGTGAGTGGTTGGAAATGGGCACTTTAACATAAGGCCAGTATTTGTGGTTGATTTCCAGGAGGCCTTCTCCCACACTCAGCTCTCCTAGAACAGGGTTCTCCTCTGCAGGTTCATACAAAACCAGGGGATCAGAGGTGTCGAAGTTAGGGGGGACCCTGCACCGCACATGTACTGCACTTCCTGCTGGAATCACAATATTGTCCCTGCCCACTCTCACTGTGGCTGGGTCACAGATGGTCTTGTGGGGGACCTGTATAAAGTTGACCATGGCCTCCACTTGCTCTTCCTCCATTCCAAATGCACTGCGTAGGAGGTTGACTACTGTGGCTATGGCGGCACCGGAGGACTCTTGTCTTTTTATGATCTGCTCGAGCACATTGGCTCCCACCAAGGGCTGGGGTAGGGACATCTGGCTGACAAGGAAGGGGGCTTGGACAGTGAGGTTTGGGTCATCATTCCCTGTGAGGTTGATAGTGAGCTCCACCCACCCGTCATAGGGGATCTCTTGCCCATTTGCTGCATAAACTGTCAGGTCTGTCTCGAAGAGCTCCTGCAGCGATCTCACTGGGTAGCTGGGGATGTGAGCACTAGCCCACGCTCTGTCAATTATGCTCACCTGTGAGCCAGTGTCAAACAGGACTATTGCTGGGTGCCCATTAATCGAACATTTCAGTTGGCTTTTGTTTCCAACTAAGGGTACTCGATCTCTGGGAGTGCTCTGGCAGGTAAGGGTTGAGGCTAGCTGGTGTTTGGGGTCCTTGGGCCGTTTTGGTGCGCAATTAGGGATGGAGTTTACTATTTGGGACTGAGGTTGTGCACTGGTCTCTGGCTGTCCCCCGGCAGAGACCGGGTCTCGTTTCCCTGAAACCTGGTCCGCTTCAAGCATCCCACTGCCCGGTGTCCTATCTCCCCACACGCAAAGCAGTGCTTGCACTCCTGCAGGTTCTGTTCTATACACTTTGCGCAACGAAATGTTCTTCTTGGGATGTGACTGGGAGAGGGCTGGAAGGCGTGTTGTGATGGGGAGTTGGGTGATGACTGGGCTGGTAATGGCAGGGGGTGGGCCATCTGGATGCTGCTTTTCTGATGGTCCATTAGTGTGGCCACCATTTGCGTCAGGGCCTCCACCTGCGCACTGAGCTGTTGTATGGTCTGGATGTTATTGCCGTCTGCAGTGGGGCCTCTTGGCTTGTTGTCCGTCTGTTTATCCGCCGTTTCCACCTTGGCGCTGTGGGCGTGTCTAGCCTTTTCACGGGAGAGCTGACCAAGTCTACGTTGATGCTCATTCTCGTCGCTGATCATTTTTGTCATTTGGCCAAGGATTTCCTCATCAGTGACTTGGCTATTTGAGATGAGGGGTCTCAGTCTCTGCCGGAGGTCTGTATACTTTGCCCCCAGGCCTTGGTAGATGGTGTTAAGGAAGACCTCTTGGATGGTCTTCGGGTCATAAGAGATGTCAGTGGTGGCCTGTTTTGACTGGAAAAGGAGTCTCTGTTTGAGCCCAATCATGCGGTATAGGAACTGCTGAGGTGACTCCTGTTCAGCTTGCCGGGTACACATTAATTCTTGAAACATCTCAGTTGTTGCCTTCTCCCCAAGATGGGACCTGAGGAAGACCTTGAGCTCGGGCAGGGCCAAATCATCTTTGTTTGACAGCATGTCCTTGAATGTGCCAGGTTTGATGATTCTCAGCACGCCTCGGACCACTTCTGCGTCTGGAAAGCCATCTCTGACTCCTTCTTCGATCTGCTTACTGATGCTATTGTAGCTGATATCAGAGCTCTGGTCCCCAATTTGCCCTCCCTGCACCTTGAACTCTCGGCGCTGGAGGTAGGGAAGGTCTCTCAGGGGAACCATTCTCTCTGGCGTGTTCTGTGAAGGGGGGTCAGACACTGTTCGGTCTTGTTGGTGGTGTGAAGGGCCGGGGGAGGTGGCTGTAGTCTCCCACTGTCTCAGTTTCTTACCCAGCTCCTCATACATTTTTCTCAGTTCCTCGGCTGGCTGGGTGGTTGCTGTGACAGGGGGATTTGGATTGGAGTGAGGTGTCATAGAACTGTCCACCTGGAGATGGGGTGGTGGTGGTGGTATGTGGTCTGGTGGGGCTGTGTTGACAGAGGGGTTGGAATGGGGATTAAGTGGCGTAGTGGTACTTAACGACGTCTGGTCTGGCCATTCTGCACCCATTATTGTCTCACAGATCACATCATTCAGTACCAGCAGTTTGCTCATGCCTCCATCCTCACTTTCTAGGAGTGAATCAGACTGCATGTAGGAAATCACATAGTCCATACATCCTTCCTCATCGGTCGGGCTCAACCGATCGACGTCCGGGGTGTCCGATGCGATGTCCTTTGCGACCTGGTAGAGGCTGGTATTTGATAGCTTGAACAAGTTCTTCCTGATACCCCACACCAGCTCCTTCCGTGCATAGGACATGGTGCACGTGGCTCGGATAAAGGTGATGTCTTCTTATGGTGAATGCTGGCTTGGTGAACCAGCAGCGTTGCTCCTCGGGGACTGACGTACGTTGCCTTCCCAATTCAGCAGTGCGGCTCCACGCTGAGGAGATCTTCTTCCTTACCTCCTCCTAGGGACACCCACTGGCTGACACTTGGCCTGCAGTCACGTCTCGTCTCCTTGGTCTCGTGGTTCTGGTATCACTAGATCAGCTTCCGACCAGTAGGTGGCGCTGATCCCGGACGAGCCCCCACAATTTGTTACGGGTCCCAGGCTGGACCGGGTACCACATTAACAATATTGATATGTTCAGTTCAGCTTCTCACCGGCGATGGTCTGAAAACAGAGGAAAAGTGCAGAGGATCGAAGACACTGAACCATTCTCTGCGTTTCCCAAATCTGTTCTGGCATTTATTCACAATAACGGTCAATAATGAACAAACAATAAATAATTTCCCTTCAATGTGTCAGTCCTTTCACAGGTTCAAGGTAAGTATAAAATGTCTGTGTGTGGGTGTAATTCCAGGTAGGTATGGTACGTATGTATGCGTCTGTGGGTGTATGTGTGTACTTGAATTGGTGTGTTACAGGTGAGTATGGAATGGTCGTGTGTGTGTGTGTGTGTGTGTTATCTGCTGCACCATAAAATATATCCATCCAAATATGTCCACATCAACAAACATCTCTACTTCCATATACAATAAAACGGTCTTCAACCTTTCCATTAAACCGCAGTCATCACATTGAAATACATCCAAGTGTCTTCTCAGTATTAGCACTGATCACATCTAGATACCACTACCTTAGTGTAGTCATACGGCATAGAGAAACATCTGATATTAAATCAAGGCTCACAACTCAACGCAGTCTGAAGTCACATTCCTCCAGTTTACAGCACTTGTTAGTAGTTAACAAAACATAATCTTAATCATAACACAGGGAACACTTATTGAAAAGGATGAAGATCAGCATAGTAGAATAGTAGAATAATAGAACAGAAAAACACAAATGCACATATCTACTAATCACTACAACACTAAATAATGAAATAAACTGAAATCAGCAGTGGACAGTCAACAAAACTCTTGTAACAAAACTCTAAATAATCCAACTATGGAAACACTGCGAACAAAACTAAACAACCACATTCATTCGTGAGCGTCACGTTAGCCGTTTCACCACGAGGCTCCGCCATTTGGTGAACTACCGTAGCGAAATTCGCGGCCCTGTTTTACCAACTTTCTTAACTTGGTTTAAACCATAGAAATCCGTCTTTATGAACCAACAGCGTCTTCATATTAACGGTAAACATTAAGAGTTTAAATTGTAATGGTGTTCATGGTGTTTTTACCTGAAAACAGAGGAAAAGTGCAGAGGATCGAAGACACTGAACCATTCTCTGCGTTTCCCAAATCTGTTCTGAGGGGGGAGGGGTCCCACACCTTAAAGTAAACCTGGGCAACACCTACTGCACAAAGGTTCCTACTCTCCATCCCAAATGCACTTCAGTGGATAACACTTGTTCTTTTCTGGCTTTTAACCATAAGAATAATAAAAATAATAAACATAACAGGATTTGAAAAATAAAGTGCTTGAACATCCTCTGAAAAATAAAATATTAATTCACATTTGTGAGGGTCTCACAAATGCAGGCCCCCAGAGAGCATTTCCTGGGCGAAAAACAGAAATCTACATTTAGGATTTGTTGCCTCCAGCCGATCCTTGAGGTCCAGGATGGAGGTGAGGATGATAGATGCCACTCAATTCAGCTCCCTCCTTGACGTTTATCATGTTGTTTCTTTTATTCCTGCTGATTACGTCCTCCACCTGGTTGTGGAGGACTTAATACTCAAAAGCCACTGATGTAAACACTTATATACCGTCATTATTTGATGGGAACAACAGACCATATAACTCAACACTCAACACACATGTATGTAAATACTGGATAATACTGTACTATACTATATGCATTTGCACTTTACTCCTGCACATCTGTATCCTGTCATATTTTACAACTGCTTCCATAAAAGCTCATGTACAACCCTCCATCCTCCTTTGTATTATGTAAATACTTACATGCTTACAGTATGCACTTTATATTTCTACAATGCTGCTACAATCATTCTCTATTGCTGCTTATTTTCATTCTTCATTTTTCAATCTCCATTGCAGCGCCTACTGTTACTACTTACTGTTATTCTATACTTATTGTATTTTATTGTATTTTATTTTATTTTATTTAAATGTTATCTTTGATTTTCCTTCCATGTTGGAACGGGCCTCGTCCAATACATTTCATTGTACAGTATGGCTGTACAAGTGATGCTGCACATTTGACAATGAAGGACTTGAAACTTGAAACTGAAACAGGACAGTCTGCGTCCTGCAATAGTGAGTGTTTAAATCTCCATTGTTTTGTTCTATGCTCATTGTTGAATATATGGCTGAGAGTCATTGAAAGAGGTGAATGGTCTGATATAGGGGTGCTCAGCATTTCTCTGCCAATTACATTCACAGTGTGAGCCGATGATATGGAGATGATGTATACTCCCAGAGTAGGAATTATGAGTGTTTGAGGAGAATGTATTCTTGTGTTCTTGTGGAATGGTCATTGATTGCATTACTGATCAGGTTGAGGGCGCCACCAACCAATAAAGGAGCGTTAGCATGGTGGGCTAGCAGGGTACTGAGGAGAGAAGGGCAGAGTGTTCATTGTGGGCTAGCAGGATACTGAGGAGAGAAGGGCAGAGTGTTCATTGTGGGCTAGCAGGGTACTGAGGAGAGAAGGGCAGAGTGTTCATTGTGGGCTAGCAGGATACTGAGGAGAGAAGGGCGGAGTGTTCATTGTGGGCTAGCAGGATACTGAGGAGAGAAGGGCAGAGTGTTCATTCTGAGGGTGCCCAACAGA
Source organism: Urophycis tenuis (assembly GCA_036785325.1). Classification (NCBI taxonomy): domain Eukaryota; kingdom Metazoa; phylum Chordata; class Actinopteri; order Gadiformes; family Phycidae; genus Urophycis; species Urophycis tenuis. The sequence continues at coordinate 365,819 of JAXIVH010000013.1, forward strand.
ACCACATAGCACCTGTCTTCATCCACTCTCAATTCCAGTGGTGTGAAATTAATTATTTTAGCTATTAGCAGGCTGACACCTCTGGCAGCTCCTCAAACTGGAGAGGAGACTCCTGTATGGTAAGGTGGATTTCTTGAATCATGGCAATCTCACAGTATGGTTGAAGATGGGATAGAATATTACATCTTCTTACTGAGTTTTGAATCATCTTTACATTCCATGAAGTTCCATGCTAGTCGTATGGCTTTAAACATATTTTAATAAGTTGGGCATATTTAAGAAATTATGGCACATTTCATGAAAAAAGAAAATAAAGCATAGACATGATGAGAAGGATGAGAAGAATAGCAATCCTTTGTCTCTGTTAAACTGTGGGGGGAGTACATAGAGTACACAAAACACAAAATGACATGTAACATAAAACAAAACCTAACACTGAGATGCAGGCTGTGGCCTTCTGTCTGTCTTCTCCTATCCATGCACACTGGGTGTAGGTATCTCAGGCAGGCTACAACACCCAGACCAGACCCAGAGCCATTTTCATAATGTCTAAATTGAGTATGAATACTGATAAGTAATTCTGTCTGTGCAGTCACTCACACTATTTTTTCTCTGACAATTTGGTGCAGTATTCTGGCCATTATCAGGCTATAAAACGCGTTGAAAAAAAGGAATCTGCCCCAGCCTATATTTTATTCCCCTTTGCACTTTGTGAATACAGACTTTTTACAGAGCATGAGTCTGTGTTAAATTCGGTGCCACCAATTATTGTAAAAGAAGTCTGAGGCACTTACAGAATGAGCCAGGAGAACCAGTATCCCTTACTTTTGATCTTTTCAATGATGTTGTTGCTGGTTGTGTTGCACCCTGGCAGAGAGGTCCCGTAGGACACAAACCGAGTGTCTCCCAGGAGAGTGGAGGCTTCTTCTGGCTGCCTGCAGGATGCTTCAGTCGGGCCACCGGGCAGGTGGATGAAAAGGCCGCGGCGGCTGATGGGGATCAGGACGTGGACGAGGCTCCCAGGGTGCCCTCTCCACTTCCCCTGGCTTCTTGCCATCGTTGAGGTCCATGATGTAGCTGAGGATTTTCAGAGGACGGCATAGATATCACCCAATTTAGCTCCCTCCTGGACGTTTATCATGTTGCTTCTTCTACTCCTGCTGATTAAGTCATCCACCTGGCTGTAGAGGACTTAATACTGGACAAAACTGACTGTAGGTTATTTGTCTTCCAGTGCGGTGATGTGTTTCTTTAGTAAGTCACTAGATGAACTTCTGCATGTTTTCAAATTTGTTTTCAAGCTGATCAAACTTCTGAGCAGTTTAAAAACAAGCTCTTGAAACTTCTTAGCGATGTCCAACTTGATGGCCCTTGTTTTGTAGAGTAATAGTTTTGCCCAGGCAGGTACATCCTCTCCAGTTTTCAACAAGTGAGTCACCTACTTGGCAATCGTGGCCTTGTCTTGTTATTTCTGTTGTTTGGTTTCCCACCTTGTAACTCTTTCAACAGACATTTGCCTGATATTCGCTGGATTGCTTACTTGGTTCTGGTTGTCAAGATAACTTGACTTGTTTTTGCGAAAAACACAATTGTTGTCTGGTGACTAGTAGATCTCCTATGTGGTCGATGGAATGGACATACTATTACGTTGTCAGATTATTATTATATGTGCATACAGTATAGTGTGTGTAGCCTCGCTCTGGCTCCACATGTGGAATTTGAAAGTTCTTTTTGCCCGTTTTGGGAATGTTTGATTTACTTATCTTTTTATTAGGGTATCCATCCACATTCAACATACATATTTGTAGGTACACATATATATATATATATATATATATATATTGTGGCCACTTCTATTGTGTTGTGGCTTTTGATTTGTGTTTTCCTTAATGCGCTGAATTTTTTTTTAATTTGCAGTGGAAACTCATTTCAGCCACTTGTATCCATGACCTTATTATTTTAGTCACTACCCAGCGCTTGTGACTGAAGGTGAGGATGAGAAAGTAGAGCAACTGTTGAAATGTAATCTCTTCACCACCGCTGTCCGGTATAGACCCTGCATCACTGCAGCCCCATGGTGGCGATGTCATGGTCTGTCTGCCACGCCCCCTCCTCTACTCATTGATTCAAACTCAGGTGCTCCGCATCAGGCAATTAGTGGAGGCTACAAATCAGCCCTTCACTGTTCACCTGGTGGTAGATTGGTCTTTGCTGTTTGTACATGCAAGTCTCTCCAGCAATTCTCCTGCCACCTGTCCCTCGATCCTGCCTGTCCCCGACTCCGATCTCAGCCTCCTCCTTCCTGGTCTCCGTTCACCTAGCTCCTGTCCCAGATTCCCGATCCGGCTTGTTCCCCGTTATCATTGCTTGGTTAGACACTGTATTTTCACATGTGCATGGTTTTGTGCTGCAAATGGGTCCAGTACCGACCCGTTACAGTGGTCTTGGATGGCTGGTGGGGGTGACAGTGATAAATGTCCCGGATGAGGTCCTTGTCCAGGACCTGTCCTCAGGACTGTAGCCATCCCAGTTGACCAGGTATTGCAGGCAGGACTGAAGGAGCTGGTGGGCCATGTAGGTAAGACCCCCCTCGATCCTCCTTGGAAGAGGGAGGTGGAGCGGCAGGGACCAGAGGACTCACCTGGACAGGTTTGACCCTGGAGACATGACATGTCAGGTGGATCCTCATGGATCGGGGAACCTTCAGCCAGACCACCACAGGGTTGATGATCCTCTCGATCTTGAAAGGCCCTATGAACCTGAGCGCCAGCTTCCTGGACTCCACTCGTAAAGGTAGGTCCTGGGAGGACAGCCACACACTTTGGCCTACCTGATAGCTGGGGGCCCTGGTGTGGTGGCGGTTAGCCAAGCATAGAAGGGCGACCCTTGGAGGCCTGGACCGAAGGAGAGGAGTCCTCCTTCTCAAAGGCGGGGAACAGGGGAGGCTGGAACCCGTAGGCCCACTGAAAGGGAGAGAGACCTGTGGCAGAGCTGGTTAAAGTGTTATAGGTATATTCGGCCCACAGGAGCTGCTGGGACCATGATGTAGGATGCTGGGAGGCCATGCACCGGAGGGCCGTGTCCTGATTCTTCCTCTCCATCTGGCCATCTGCGGCTGAAAACCAGAGGACAGGCTGACGGTGGCCCTGACCAATTTGCAAAACTCCCTCAAAGATGGAGGTGAATTGTGGTCCCTGGTCGGACACCACATCGACAGGAAGGCCATGGATGCGGAACACGTGCTGGAGAACCAGTTTGGGCGTCTCCTTGGCCGAGGGAAGGTTGGGCAGTGGCACAAAGTGGGCCAGTTTGCTGAGGTTTACATTTACATTTAGGGCATTTAGGGCAAGATGGTGGTGTGGCCGTGGGATGGTGGCAAACCGGTGACGAAGTCCAGGGAGATGTGGGACGGTGGGGTATCGGCAGAGGGTGGAGCAGACCAGAAGGAGCCTGATGATTAATATTCCTCCAAGATGCTGCCGTCCACCTGCATGTCCTTGCCTGACGATGCCTCGTTGTCACTTCCAGGTGGCTCAAGGAGCTGAGGGGATGGAGACCTCCTAGCTGGTTCTCTGGTCAATGCAGTGGTCCTAGACTGCTGGTCGGGGTGACAGCGATGAAAGTCCCGGATGAGGTCCTTGACCAGGATGTGGTGGGGGCAGGGACCTCATGGTGCTGGAGAGCCTACTCAATTCTTTCCAGCCAACTCTGGGGTGAAGTAGAGTGCGCTGGGTCCATTGTTGGCAGATTGCACTGTAATCAGTCGGTACTGGACCCAATTGCAGTACAAAACCACGCATGTGTCAAAATAAGGTGTCTATATTTTCTAAGCAAGAAAATTAGGTTGAAATTAGGGGAAATTAGGTTGTCGTAGCAGCAGCCACAGTACAAATACAGCAAAAACAGTAAAAACAATATTTATACAAATAAAAAGTAAGTGCATTTCTGTTGGAGTGAAGTGGTGTACAGTCTGATGGCACCAGTAAGGAATAATTTAATGTGCCATTCCTTAAGGCAGCGGGGTTGAATGAGTCTGTTTCTGAAGCTGCTGTTAAGCTTGTCTAGAGTTTTGTGGTGGGGATGAGAGACATTGTCCATGATCACCAGCAGTTTTGCCAGCAGCCTGTCCTCCGCCACCTCCTCCAGGGTGAAAAGCTTAGAGCCAACAACAGACCCTGCCTTTGCATGTGCACTTGCATGTACAAACAGCGAAGACCAATCTAGTCCCAGGTAAATAGCAAAGGGCTGATTTGTAGTCTCCACTAATCGCCTGATGCAGAGCACCTGCAAGTTTAAATCAATAGCCGCGTTCTGGATTGTTTGCATTTGCGCATTTGTTGCAACGAGAATTGAGAAGATCCGGCGGAACTCGTCATAATCACGTCAAGTTCCCGTCACGTCAAGGACACAGGTGAACTTCTCGCAGGTGAGGCTCCTAGCCCACTAGACTATCAACAGCAGTGCTCATGTTGACGTTTAGAGACATTCTCAGAATGTAAGTTGATTTTTTTGCATAGTAAGCAATCTCCAGCCCCTCATTTAAAATAAAAAATGCATGATGAGTGATGAAGTGAACGTTCACAAAATCGTCTCTTTTTAATATGCATAGTTTGGGAGAGGGCACCAGGCACGCCTCTCTGAAAGGAGTTATGTCACTTCTGACGTGGGGACTTTAATGTCGGTATTCCAACCAACCAGGGCAAAGTTGAGGGGATGTTGAGGGGAGTGTCTTATGGCCGCACTTGCTCGAGAGCAAATGCCCAGAAAAGCAGGCAGAAGTTGTTTTCCTGAAACTATGCGAGTTTTGAAAGCCAGGTGACTCGTCGCATCGGAAGTTTACCACAGGTATTTCTGACGTTTTTCATCCCAGAATGCATTCTGACGCATGGCAAACAAAGCCGCATGCCTCATCTGAAACTCGCCGAATGAGTAGAGGAGGGTAACAATTGCCAGGAGCCAATAGTAGTAGCTTGAGCAGTGCCCTGCTTTCATCCCCTGAGGTAACAAATGGTTCTCCGAAACTTCCGACAAGCCAACCAGAAGTCTTTCTCCATGTTTTCTCTAAGCTCTACCCACACATTGGACTTGTGTAACAGTGACAGCCTTTATTGCACATTGATACCTATCGGCTGAGTCAGATGTTTCCTGGGCCAATCAGGACTTGAGAGCCTCCTTCCATAGCCTTATAGCCTCCCTTGCCACTGGCGTACACCAATGGGTTAGAAGGTTGCTGCCTGGTGGCCTAAAACAGGGTCCATTTGTACTCCATGCTCCAGACCATCTCCAGGAGGAGGCCTTGAACAGGGTCAATGGATTCAGATAGCAGGGCCTTTTCCAAAAACCCCGCCACATTTCCCTTGAAGGCTGAATACTGTGAACTGCTGTAAAGCACATATGCACCAACAACCCTCCACAGCATGAAGAAAATCTTTTCATCCAGGGTCTTGTGAGTGTCCCCACTCTCACTGGACTCTTGAATAGGAGAGAGACCAACCCATGTTCAGAAGTTTTGTTCCAGAGCCCCTGTTCATAGAGGTGAGTTGAAGACAACGGCCCAATGGTCCAGACAGCGGTCTGCGTTGTCTGGCCTCCATCTGCCAATAACCATGTAAGAGCAGCAGAGGAGGGAAAGATGACGGCAAAAAATAAAAAAAACACTTTATTTAAGTTCATAGTTGTAATAGAAGCTTTAAATGTTTACACTGAATAGAAATTGCTCATAAGTGTTTATGATCATTATGATGATGATGATGATGATGATGATGATAATTATGATGATGATGATGATTATTATCATCATCATTATTATTATTATTATTATTATTATTATTATTATTATTATTGTTATTATTATTAAATTATTATTATATTCCCACTGTTTCATACGCTTGATTTCCCACTGTTTCATCACAGTCCTAATTTCTAATTTGTATATAGTATTTGTATATACTTTGTTGGTATGTTGATATGTGCCTTGTTTTAGTTATTTATTATTTAATATTTATCTTTTTGCACTAAAGGGAGAGCCGTGCCTCAATTTCGTTGTGCCACCGTATTTTTATACTCTTGTACAATGACAATAAAGATTCTATTCTATTCTATTCTATATTATTATTATTATTATTATTATTATTATTATTATTATTATTATTATTAAATGGGTTTACAGTATCCTACTTGTGAGAGTGCAGGTGTACAATCTGGCCTGCTAACTGGCATTGATATACCAGCTGTAAACTCCCCAAACACATAACTAATAACCAATTAACCCACAGAACTCACAAAACATTAACTATTATTTGTCATCTGTATTTTAGTGACATTTTGACGCAGTGAGGCTTTGCTGCCGTGGATGTGTGTTCCAATCCAGACTGGTGCCTCCAAAGGACACTGCCTCTCGGCCAGGCAGCTGAGACACAGCCCAACTCACAGATACAACCCACAGGGAAACCACAGACAGGACATATATACTGAATACAAAACAAATACACATAACAATATCTAGATAGATAGATAGATAGATAGATAGATAGATAGATAGATAGATAGATAGATAGATAGATAGATAGATAGATTAGATAATTAATTTCATGTGTTTTTTTAAGCTCTCATTTGAATGAGTTGAAACTGTGTGTGTGTGTGTGTGTGTGTGTGTGTGTGTGTGTGTGTGTGTGTGTGTGTGTGTGTGTGTGTGTGTGCCTGTCCGTGTATCATTCACACAGATTAAAATGACAATTTGGACATATGAATAGATAAACAGATTCAGATAACATACAAATGAATAATATGTTGATGTCCTTGGGTATCCCAGTTGCATGGTCAACACGTGAAGCACCATGTGTGCATGGAGCCTTTCACAGAGCATGAATTACCCTCCACATGTACCGGGTCTGCTGCACATCTCTGGGGACATTCTACACAACAATGGCCAACAATCATAGTTTTGCCTGGTTATTATTTCCTCCCACTGCCACCTTCCCCAAGGTCTTCTGGACACCTCAGACAGGACATTGCCCACGTAAGTGTTTTATCCAGAGCGGAAATGAACAAACATGGCTGCCTTGACATCCGATCAAGTATTCATACCGCTGGATCAAGGGCCAATTGGATAAACATTGCAGTAGTTACAACAATATGATTACATCTTCACCTGTGGCTCCAAAGCTATTTGTATCCTTTTGTCAACTGTATCAGCCAGGCATTCGTGTAAACATGTTGAACATATTATATCTGTTGAAGCATGATCTCTTTGAATATATTGTCCTTCATTTTTGTACATTTTACACATTTTAGATGAATTATTCTGATACATTCTGATTAATTATTCTGATTATTAATCTGATAAATTCTTTCCAGGATTTATTTGTCCAAAATAGAGACAAGTAATCATTGGAATAGTCAAAGGGGACAAAATCATACACTCAGTCACTCAGTGTGTGTTTGTGCATGAGTATAAGTGAACCTTGGCCAGGTGCAGAGGTCATATCTCCAATGGACTGTCACCGGACAAACATAAACCCTATTTCTTCTATAGATTGGACCTTGTGTTTGCACATGGAGCTGGCACACAGGCCTGCCCAGTGAGGAGCATATTTGTAGATAACACAATTCCCAGGGTGCAAGGAAAATAGCAGCTCTTGTTCCGCCATCTTGGGCCTATCTTGCTGACGTAACTTTGAGGAGCGGTTCATGAGTTCATCCCATATTAATGTGCGCATCTATATTAAATGCATGTGTTTGACTGTAAGAGAATTATTTTATCACTTGTGACAAAGTCATGTGCTCATCAATCCACAAGAGATTCATGTGTTGGTCCATGTTTTACAGTACAGCTGGAGATGCATTGGGTATGGCATTTCATAATGACAGTGGTTGACAGATGGATGAATTGAATGATTAGTGAATTGATTTATTGATTAAAAGATAGAGCATTATTTTAACAATCAGTTCTTTACATTTCATCAAGGAATTGAAACTTGCACTTGCCTTCATCTGAATGTCTTTGGCCTTCCACTGTGGACGCAGCGTATCAAGGAGTTCCAGGATTCCAGTCCTTGGTTTCTCCTCATCCACATGGATGTTCAGGTGAAGGAGACCTCCTCCGGCCCCAGCAGCAGCTCCATCCATGGTGTAGTAACAGTGCTGATGGCTCATAGGCTAATTCCAAATGCTGCACTATGCACTCAAACCAAACCACAAAAATAATGACATCTAATTACATAAGTACATCAAAGCAGTTAACCCTCCAAAATAATGGACAATTTTTTTCAATTGTTGAAGCCTTTCTTTGTTGTAGTAGAAGTGTGTGTGTCCAGCAAGATATATCAACATTAAACTAGTCTTACAATCACCACAGCTGTGTCGAGCATGTGGACTAACCCGTGCAGTAGGTGTAAGTGATTCAGCACAGTGACGGCCTCATTTGGGGCCAATGTTCCCATGTCATCCCATCCCCGTCCAAGTCCATGCTCTGGGCTTGTGTTTTCCTCTGGGGGAAAGGAGGTTTACACATTAACCAGCAGGACCTCTGGGGCAAAGGCTTCAGCTGCTCAGTGGTCGGCCGCGTCTATTCAACGCAGCCGCATGTCCCAGCAATGAACAAGCTAGGTGGACATGCAAGCTTACCGGTGTGGCACACATGAATGTCATTCGGCGTGTGAATTTCACCTGCTTAGCACAAACCTTCATGTGAGTTTCACCTGCTTAGCACAAACCTTCATGTGAGTTTCACCTGCTTAGCACAAACCTTCATGTGAGTTTCACCTGCTTAGCTCTGAAGCTCCCTGTGAACAAGGTCCAAGAATCCCTCATTAGACTCTTTATCTATACACTATTTGCTTCTAGTAGTACTTTAAAAAACTATTCTAGTCTTCTAGTAGGACTTGGCAATTATCATTATTATTATTAGTACTTATTTGTACTCATATTTAATTATTTTCCACCAGTAATATTTTCTACCATTTTTTCTACCAGTATACGTTATAAAATATTGGTTACCAATAGTAGACTTTATAAATATACCACTGCCGGTAGTAGTACTTTCTAAACTATTTGCTAACAGTGAAATAGTGTAATTCATATCCTACCTTGACTCCCATTAGCACGCCCTACGTTATAGCTAATGTAGAGTTGTCCTACTTGATACCCTTATTTGAGGAACCAGAACCAGCAGTTCTTCTAATGGCCATTGGCAGTTCTGCTGTTTGTAACTGTCAGTCAATAGATGTTATGAACTTGTGGCAGCACAGCAGAGACACACAAAGGGCTTGATTTGTAAACACGACAGATACAGAGGAGCAGCGCTGTGGCGACATGCATCCATGGCCCATAGATACAGACTGATTGCGTTCAATAGGCCACGGTCGCTCGTCTCTGCCAGACGTTCTTTTTTGAATGTATTTATTTTCTGGCTTTTGAGGTTTCAGGTGTCTTTGCTTTCGATGATATCAAGAAAGAGAGTTTTTAAAATAATTTATGTAATAAGGTCCAATTAATTTCATTGTTGCTAATAAAAAGAGCAAGGTTCCTCGGAATGTCAGGAACACAAATGCAAGAAGAAAGTCCATCAAGGTTTCCTTGTGAGACTCTTCTACCCTCAATATCATCAAGAACACACTGAAATATTGACCTTGTGCTGGGTGTTCAATACTCATAGAACACCTGTCTATAAGCGGTTTGGCCAAGAAAGTATGAGTATAGAGTATAGAGTATAGAAAGTATAAGTAGATTATATAGACTCTGACACTAGGGTCAGGGATCTCCTCGTAAATGGACCAAAAAAGAAAAGCAATTATGTACTAAGAGTTCAGCAAAGGATTTGATGCACTGGTGAATATTACTGCAGTTTTACACCAACTGCTGTTGTTATGTATGGTATGTATGTCAAAATGTATGCTCTTGTTTTCGGAGTTCTAGATTTCAGTTGTTCATGCACCTGATTACACACAAGCATTCGCTTTTACTTGCATCTGTGTCACAGTCAACAATATTAAAAACTTTTTTATTTAGCACCTATAGAAAACTGTTTTTACAAAGTGCTTACAACAATGCAAACTAGGTAAGTAATTATGAATGTAAATAACCAACCCAATCACCCAAACCCAATCTTCAAATACCTTTTGAAGTTTCCCTCATGTCAATCAGCTATGCTATGCTGGTAAATTTTGGAATCTGAAATCTGAATACAACATTTACAACAACGGCAGGTTTCTGTGAATATTCAGAGATTCAGCTTGTGAAAATGTTTCACTGGAACATGTGTTTAAGATTCAGGGAGAAGAATCTCCAACCCATTTCAGATCAATTATCTACCGCTGGGTATCTTTCAACGACAGGGTGGAGTCTATTGTCCAACCTTTGGTTATCGTATAATCCAGAAGAGCCATTAAAATGTCATGCAATTAGCTTATTCAAACATGAAAGTTCATACAAGCTCAATGCCATGGAACATTTCAACATAATCATTCCATAAACACAAAACGAATCTCATAAACATTAAGGCACCGTGTTTTCCCTCTATTCAATTATTGAGATGTTGCGCCAATGTTTACCATTTTATCATTAAAGTAACCTCTTAGAAGCCAGCGCTAAAGTTGAACTTCTTGAACTGAATATTTTGCAAGCTTTTAGAGACAAATGAAATCACATACCATCAAAGTGTTTCTCCCCATCAAAGATGTTGTGTATTAAGAGAGAGATGAGTGTCTTGATTAAAAATGCAGGGCTTGGCTTGGGAGAGAATGGTGATGGGAGCCAATGTGTGTGTAAGTGTGTGAGTGTCTCACACACATTGTGGTTCACAGTGTGTGTGTAAGTGTGTGAGTGTCTCACACACACTGTGAACCACAATGTGTGTGTAAGTGTGTGAGCGTCTCACACACACTGTGAACCACAATGTGTGTGTAAGTGTGTGAGTGTCTCACACACACTGTGAACCACAATGTGTGTGTAAGTGTGTGAGCGTCTCACACACACTGTGAATCACAATGTGTGTGTAAGTGTGTGTGTGTAAGTGTGTGAGTGTCTCACACACACTGTGAACCACAATGTGTGTGTAAGTGTGTGAGTGTCTCACACACACTGTGAACCACAATGTGTGTGTAAGTGTGTGAGTGTCTCACACACACTGTGAACCACAATGTGTGTGTAAGTGTGTGAGTGTCTCACACACACACACTGTGAACCACAATGTGTGTGTAAGTGTGTGAGTGTCTCACACATACTGTGAACCACAATGTGTGTGTAAGTGTGTGAGTGTCTCACACACACACACTGTGAACCAGAATGTGTGTGTAAGTGTGTGAGCGTCTCACACACACTGTGAACCACAATGTGTGTGTAAGTGTGTGAGTGTCTCACACACACTGTGAACCACAATGTGTGTGTAAGTGTGTGAGCGTCTCACACACACTGTGAACCACAATGTGTGTGTAAGTGTGTGAGCGTCTCACACACACTGTGAACCACAATGTGTGTGTAAGTGTGTGTGTGTAAGTGTGTGAGTGTCTCACACACACTGTGAACCACAATGTGTGTGTAAGTGTGTGAGCGTCTCACACACACTGTGAACCACAATGTGTGTGTAAGTGTGTGAGCGTCTCACACACACTGTGAACCACAATGTGTGTGTAAGTGTGTGAGTGTCTCACACACACACACTGTGAACCACAATGTGTGTGTAAGTGTGTGAGTGTCTCACACACACTGTGAACCACAATGTGTGTGTAAGTGTGTGAGCGTCTCACACACACTGTGAACCACAATGTGTGTGTAAGTGTGTGAGCGTCTCACACACACTGTGAACCACAATGTGTGTGTAAGTGTGTGAGTGTCTCACACACACTGTGAACCACAATGTGTGTGTAAGTGTGTGAGCGTCTCACACACACTGTGAATCACAATGTGTGTGTAAGTGTGTGAGTGTCTCACACACACTGTGAACCACAATGTGTGTGTAAGTGTGTGAGCGTCTCACACACACTGTGAACCACAATAATTGTGAGGCAGAGATGGCGTATGGAGAGGATATGAACAAACACACACAACACGTGGAGGAATGCCTCTGCTTGTTTGTTACATTGTTGTCAGAATGGCCTGAATGATGTGTTAACATGAAGACCTGTGAACCTTGAGATAAATCACAGTAAGAGGATGGATGAGTTTCATGTCTAAAAGTCTGGAAATCTTCATCAAACCAAGTTCGTTCTTGGCAAATATGAATACAAAAGAAATAAAATAATGAACCTTTTAATGGTAGATAACATGCTGTTACATAACCACTTCAAACACTGTCTTCTGAATATTTGCTTATAATTTCTCTCAAACAAATAGTCTATGATAAGAATATACATTTTTAACTTGCTTGAACAAAATTAAAGTATTAAAATTATGGAAATGTCCATAATATTTTAGATTTATGATGAATTATAACCCTCAGGGGCACAAACATGAGTGTTTTTTGTTGCTAGTGATTACAGGGACCAGTGTAATGGGACTGTACATCTTGTCTTCTGTACTTCTGCTTCTACCACGGTTGTGAAAGTTTGGGGGGGTTACTGTATATGTATTTCAGGTCAATTATTAAACATCTATGTACGAACAAGGCCAAATACATGGGGGACAAACAGAAGGTCTACATAGGTAACAGGATCAGAACACGCTTCTTAACCTCAAACCTTAGATCTGAACAACAAAACACCCTGAAAGGGGAGACTGAAAACTTTGCACAAAGGAACATGTTGATAGTTGAAACAGACTGGATCTCTTCATATTGACTGTCTCAAGAAGCAGAGATAAAGCCCACCAGCACCCCCACCACCCTTCAGGTTAGACAGAGAACTTTACACAAAGGAACATAGCGATAGCTGTGACAGACTGGATCACTTCATATTGACTGTCTTCCCCATCCGTTCCCTGTACTCCACCACAGTGTCTCAGAACTGCTCCCCAAGGGAAGCGCTCCGTGTTTTATTACCAGCCAAACATTTGTTGATGTCCTTTATCAAACAGCTCTTTAGAGAGGGTTTGTGGGCGGGGGGGCGGGGGGGGTGGGGGGGGGCATTTAACCTTTTTATGCAGTCTTACATTCCCACTCTCTCAAGGCCTCTCCTTTTATGAAGCTCAGGTAGGATACAAAAAAAATGCAAACTATAACTGGGAGCTCGGACTCATTTTGTCTCACACGGTACAGTATATTTATATTGCTGCCACAATCAAATCCAGCCAATATGCCATCTCTGTGGCTACGCTCCCCCTAGAGTCCCTCGCTACCCACTATAATTTCCACCAACATTTTGTGTGCAAATGCAGTAATAGACACATTCATCACATCAATAGGGATTCAATTTTCTTTTCAATCACCCACCAGTATGAATAGGGCTGCGTTCTCAGCAGCCAACAATGAGGGGCCATTACCGGCAGCCAGCGGACGGCACTACCTTCCTGCACATTCAGGGGGAAAGTGTGTCAAACTGTTTGCCCACACTAACGTTTTTTTCGACACAAATGGGAGACAGCTTTCAGACAGGTTAGCAACCAATTTTATTGTCAGACAAATGTCATGTTTTTGTTTCAGCTGCCCGTGGACCGTAATGACTTGGCTGCGACGGCAGTGTTGCGTGTCAGTAATGCCGGCAGTTAGTCCATTTAATGCTCTAACTCTTGTGTCAGCCGAGGTGCCAGCAACAGCAGACCTGACATGTGCTGTCTGTTGATCACCTGAGGAGGAGGTGACAGGGGAGCTGCCGTGTACCACAGCTACAATTAATTGTTCTGCAGTCCTTCCAATTCTTTATCATTGTCTGCTTTGTTTGGGGTGTCCTGGCGTGTTTTCAGTAAATATGTCACGTTTTGGTGGTTTGGGCAGTTTGGATGTCTATTGTTGAGGCCTTAACTGATGTGTTACCATGGGAGGAACTCTCTCCTCTTGACAGCTTGTTTACACATGCAGACTTGTGAAGACAGATGATTTCAAAGTTCATTGTGTTAACTAAAATATCAGGTTTCAAAATGATCCACATGATGAACAATAATTACCTACACTTTTAAGAAAGAAATACTGACGGATATGTCTTTACAGTTTGTGAACATCGGCGATTCAAATCAAATACTGACAAAATATTTATATAGCATTTTTTCTAGAACTTCAAGTTAGATTTCAGACTAGATTGCATGAGTTTTGGCAGAAATATTTAATACAACTACAGATAAAAGTAGTAGTATTGTGTAATGCACACAATACTATATATAAATATATATATACAAACCACTCCAAACATTGCAGCACGCAGACCTCTGCTCTCTGTTATCCTGTGCCACCCCCTTATGTGCTCAGCAGTCTTTTGCCAAACCATCCAAACCATCCAAACCATCCAAACCACAGCCCATGAGGTCATCCAAGCACTGCAGACCTGAGAAGCCTCACTAGATCTTATATCATTGGCAGAAGGGCCATGGCAGGGTGGAAGCCGTGCTGCGGCTAAATAAAGCATTATCTTGTACGGTCCTGCTTAGCTTCTTTTGAACCGCTTGTACATCTTAATGGCTTATAAATGTATCTTAAGAAATGGTTGTAAGAAGTGCTTCACTGGAAACTGTTTGCTCTGGTAGAGTGGGCCGTTGGTAGTGCTTGAAGTGAAAGTGGTCCCCTTTTGGTAGCTTACTTTAGATGCTATACTTTTGGGCCATTTGGGCACCTGTATTGGCTTGTTGGCACTGTCCAGGCTTCTTGGTCAGTGACACAGGATTCAATACATGGTCTAAGCAGGGCCAGTCCACAAATAAGCCACTCCAGTACATTTACATTTACATTTAGGGCATTTAGGTAGAGGATGGATGTTGAGCAGGGCTCAGGTGTGAGTGACTCTGCAGTCCTGACATTAGCAGGGAGCTCGTTCAACCACTGCGGTGCCAAAACCAACAAGAGTTGTGATTTCACCATCCAACCTTTTCCTCCGTTTAGTGATGGAGGTACCAGTCGACCAGCTGAGGTAGTTGTGCGTAGCACTCGAGCAGGGGGGGGGGGGGTTTACTAATGCTTGGAGGTTACCATTGTCTTGATGCGACCCACTACAGGGAGCCAGTGGAGGCCATGGAAGAGGGGGGTCACGTGGAAGAATTTGGGTAGGTTGAACACGAGGTGTTTTGCAGCGTTCTGGATCCGCTGCAAAGGTTTTATCGCGGTTGCAGTGAGTGCAGCTAAGAGCGAGTTGTAGTAGTCAAGGCAGGAGAAGTGCTTGGGTCAGGAGTTGCTTCCCTCGTGAGGAGCCACCTGATCATGATTCCTTGGTGTAGGTGATTGTTGTCCTCCAGGGGTAGGCCCTTAGACCAACATGGATCTTCTTCCACCCTGGATCCTCTTCTGATGGGCAGTCAGTTTGAGCTGGATGATGCACTTTGCACTTCATCCAAGGCGGCTACACCCTGGTCCCAGCAGGGAGTCAGCAGGGAGTCAGCAGCTAGCGCTCTGCTCCGTGGATGCCTCCTGTTGGTGCTGCTGCAGCAGGCTCCAGGTTAGATCGTACTTCTGGGTCAGATGTGGCTACGCTGCAGCTCTCCACACAGTGGCATTTATTTTTCTGTGTTTCCACTTGGCTTAGTATTTTTGGAGAGGTGCAAGTACAGCCACTTTTGGCCACCTAGGTAACAACCCATGGCGTACACACAGCTGCTATTGGATGTGTATGTATACATTTATATTTTGCACTCTTTGGGTTCAGGGAAGGAGTGAAGTCCAAAGGAATCATCATGGTTATATATAAATTGACCCTTTGGTCTTTTTGGTCTCCTTTCTAGGTGCTGATAATGCTGCCTCTTTCAGAACCAGGTCTCACTGCGATGGAGTGGGCATGCAAGAGTACAAGCCTTGAAGTTAAACTTTACGTTGAACTTTTCTCATAATCCTGCTTTTGATTCAGGGATGAGTAACCCTGTCTCCCCTCTCACAGCAAACAGTAACCCCTGTCATCCACCCTCATCTCATACACATTGACATACGCCAGTGATGAAAACTCTGGTATAACCATTCCTTTTGAATGTCTTATATTGATTAGCATTGAGTTAGAGCAGGAAAAAAAAACAGTAGTGAAAAACCATTAGCTGAACAAGTTGGGGAACTACAGTTACTAAATTGGAATTGATTAATTAAAATATGTTTAAGATTTAGCTAAATTACCATAGCGGTTTGGAATGTTAATGAAATGAAAAGAAAATGTCATCATATTGCATTTTGCCTACATATGTTATGTTGGACAGAGCACATTTCTGGGTGATAATTGCAAATTCACTTTCACCTTGCAGAGAAAACAAAGTCTGCCTCCAAGGGCTTTTTTTAAGCCTTTTGATTCATAAAAGTAAAGGACTGAATTTTCTGTCCATTCCCTAGATATGTCCTTTACAGTTGGAAGCCCAATTGGAGTCATCCTGGTTAATCCAGTAGAATCGGTTCCTGGAATTAATATGATCCACAAAAATGATAATAATTGCAGTTATTTCAAACTTGATATGTCGGGCATGTAATATGATTTAGTAATTGATAAATGCTACATGCTCCAAGTCAAATTCCATATGAGCAAACCTATTTGGCAATAAACAACTTTCTGATTCTGATTGTGATGCTTTCTTGAACACACTAATAGTTGTTTTACATTTCACAACAAAAAACAAATGGACATTCAAATTCTCTCTCTAAAGGGTAAAGGGGCCTCTAGCAGACGCTTTTGTCCACAGCGATTTACAATCAGTACATTTGTGGGGTTTGACATGTGGACAGTTTGGAGGAGGGGGATCAGGGATGGAACCGCCAACCCTACGGTTAGTGGACAATGCTCTGTCCCCCCACTCTACACACTGAACGACTGCCTCTCTACCGCTCTCTGTCTCTCTCTGTAGCACCAAAGGGCCAACAGCACACTCTGTACATTTGTTGCAGTAATGAAATGGTCCATCAGAGATGGCTGCTGCACTTTGCAGAGTGATATTGTAAAGAGAGTACCACTAGGTTTGTCAATGTTCTTATTCATGTTGTAATTGAGTAATGATAAATAGTCATATTAATTCATATCAAATAAAATTGTGAAATACAAAAACACCATGGTGCATGCTAATGTCATTATAGTACAGTCAAGTGATTATTGTATTTTATTTAATTGTATGTGTCAGTAGAGATCAGTAGAGGTCTCTAGCGAATGTTGCTATCTGCTGTCAATTATCAATCTCGTGCTCTCTCTATGCTTCTACGCATCTTCTATTTGTATTATGCAGGCACGCACACACACGTGCGCACACATAAATACAAATAGAAGAAGAAAGAGAATGTCTCTGATGAAAGCACATAGCTGTCATTTACATGCGACCCATAGCACAGTTGACTGGTACTGCGCCCCCTATCGACTGTGAAGAAACAGCGTCACTCGTCTGCCCAAGCAAAATGGATGACATTCGTTTTATTGTCAGAAATATTTTTGTTTCGGCATTATCGTTGCCATGGGATTGATGTAACTGATAACTAATAGAGTGTAGATGTTCGAGTGACCCAGTGTTTACGTTCTTTCTCATTCTATGGGACGGGCAGAAGGAAGGTTAGTGTGTTTCTGTGGTGCAACCTGGATGGTTGTTTGTTTTCTTCCGCCGAAATAACCATA
The DNA here is from genome assembly GCA_036785325.1 of Urophycis tenuis. Classification (NCBI taxonomy): domain Eukaryota; kingdom Metazoa; phylum Chordata; class Actinopteri; order Gadiformes; family Phycidae; genus Urophycis; species Urophycis tenuis. The sequence continues at coordinate 383,458 of JAXIVH010000013.1, forward strand.
AAAGTTCATTTTCTAAGTATATAAATACACACAAAATATAATCATGAGAAATGAATGCAGTTTTAAATGTCTGTGAAGCGTGAATGCATTAATAAAGCAAAGAGAAAGAAAAGACTACCTATGTTATCACCATAGGCTAGGTCGTTGCACTGGGGGCTGCAGTGGGACAGTTTGCTGAAGGTTCCAGGAAAGATGGATGAAGGCTTTCTTATCTCCTTTAGGGTACACTAGTACACTTGCATAGTGTACACTATGGTACACTCGACCACTCGACCATTCTTTACGAAAGGAAAGGAGATAGGGCCCTCCCACAATTCCTTGCGGCAGGAACATTTGAATTGACGCACCACTCGTCCATTCACAAAAACAAACAATCAACATAACCCACCAATTACAATACAATCAAGCAAATTGGGCTCTATATGTTTATAAATATGAGTGAAAATGAGCGTGAGCAATCATTATGTTCGTGTCAAACAATGTGCCCACTTTTAATGCTGTTCTGAGAAATGTTATGTATAGATTCATGTGCAGATTGACTGGATCTTTGAACACTATTAGTGTGTCTCTGATGTTTCTCAGAGTGACTACTCATCTTGCTTCTGGAAACATTGGACCCGAAGCTTGTATGTGTTTTAAATGTGTTTGTATTATAATTGCTGATTGAATTGAATTGAATTGCTGAATAAAATTTGATTGATTGATTGATTGATTGATATCAATTGATATTAATGAGTTTTCCTCATTTCCTTGACCTCCATGAAGAATGTCATGAGGTCAATGAAAACCATCATAGAGAACTGTTAAGGAGTTCAGAAAACACAACTGGCATGCACAGAGAATCCGGCTGCACTGCACTAGGCTCCGTCATCAGACAGTGGATGTCACGTGGCTCTGTGATGGAAACACTGCAATGTTCACAAGACAGTTCAGAATGTTGGACTGCTAAAAGCGCACCGCAGATACTTTGCAGATACATCGCAGGTCTGTGCGCTCTTACAATGTTGTTTCAACTCAGTGAAAAATAATACTTCACCAAGGTTGGACTTTAAATGAAAAAAGAATCCATAAGGTGTTGGAGGTGGAACCATAACAACTCAGAGGAAAATTACATCAGTCATCTCCCAAGCTGATCTGTCAACCTGTATGGAGACCAAGCTGTTGAAACTTGTCAGTGGATATGAGTACAAAAAGCATGTTCTACATTGCAGAGTATGGACAGTTTAACAGCACAGCCTGGGAGCCCAATTCTCTTTTCTGTGACTGACTGAAAATAAAACATCCTAATAACAATACAGTTCTCTCTGTGTGGGTCAGCATCCACGGGAGAGCGTGGGGTCAAAATGGCCTCCCCACATCTTGCTCTGGGATGTTAAAGAGAAACGGAGGAGATAGGGAGGAAGAGAGGAGGCCGAGGGCACTGAGGAGACAGAGGAGGAGGCGGGAGGGGGGAGGCAGAAGGGGAGACAGTGAAAGGTACAGGAGGTGGAGGAGGAGGGGATAGTGGTATAGCAAGAGAAATGGGAGATGGAGGAGGGGATGGACAGTATGAGGATGAGGAGGAGGGAGCTAGTGGAGGGGGTACATATGGCAGGAGGGGGGACGTGTCAAAGGAGAAGTTTGTTTGTATTTTGTGTCTATGTGGGTAATTGTTGAGGGAAGGCCAGTGCAAGAGAGAGAGACAGAGAGACCAAGAGAGAGAATGGCAGGGAAGGAGAAAAGGAGGGAGGAAGGGGGAGGTGGAATGAAGGGTGGGTTTGCCAGGCCTGTTTGATTTAGGGAGCCACAGACGAGCGGGGTGGGGTTAAGTAGGTTGGGGCCTCCGGGGAGGGAGGTGAGGAGCCTACCCATCTCCAGGGACAAGGAGGAAATTGTCCAATA
>JAXIVH010000013.1:385538-413038 GCA_036785325.1 Urophycis tenuis
TTAACCAATAATGAAGATGAAACAGCACACTTTTGACCATCACTAATGAAGATGAAACAGCACGCCATATTCAACTGCACTCCTCTTTTTTGCATTCTCTAATTACTACTTTCTCCCAGAAGGATGTACTGTTTTCTGTTGGCTGGTTCTCTGTGTTCACTGAAGCCGAGACACTGGCTCTCTGACAGCAGATTACCTTCAGGTGTGAGTGCTGCTGTGTTCAGAGCTGTAGCTCCACCTAGGCTCCAAAGTGGATTCTCTGGCCATATGAAAGGTGCTGTGTTCACACAGCCATGGTTACACTGGACTAGCTGGCTGTTATCTAGCCTATATTTTATTTATTGCACTGTATGACAGACTTTTTTTGTTTGTCTGTTTTACATAGTTTGTATTATATATATAAATGTATAATCACAATAGGCCCATGTTTTCACAACATACATTATTCTTTAAAAACATATTAGTCAATTTGTTGGCCTCATTGTTAGCCTACATCCAGTTTAATGTAAAGACCTTATTTAAGCAATCACATCAAAAACACATTAGCAGACTACATAAACAACTACTACTGTCCTCTCTCAAGCATCTGTTGAAACAGCAGTTATTCATTCAGTTTGTGTCCTTTTTTCTGTGGCTTTAACATACCAAACCAAATGACAGTACTTTTCTCTTTATTCATCCATCACATGCTATACAAGAAGAGTCTTATCTTCTAAACATTTCTTTTTAGCTAATAAAACTCCCAGTAGGCAGTGGCAGATACAATGTTGTTGATTAATAATATGGCTGTACATGCAAACCCAACCTAAACATTTTCTGCAAAAATATGTAACCCATGTTAAGATTACTCAACAGATTGGCCAACGATAAGAAAATAAAAGAAAGTATTACCCTTTTTTAACTATTGAATTAACATATGGTTTACATGATGCTTTCTGCCTGTAGTACTTAATGTCACAAAAAGTCAGATTCACCTTTATACACATTGGAGCATTTAGGCTGAAACTATCAGTATACATATTATTGCTGGAATTCTTTACATTTTTATTTTCTAAGGTGATATGGACCTTTTATTTTTTTTAAGTAGCATCTAGCTTAAACAGGAAGAGAATGGGAAGGATGTGATTGTCATGTATCTCCGAACCTTAGTTTACAAACAGCAACACCTCATGGTGGCATGTGATCCCTTCAGTATTGAAATAATGTGACAAACAAATAATAAATAAGTCAAAACTATTCTTCTGTTCTTGTCCCACCTCCCCTAGTCTTCTCCCACCTCCTCCAGCCTCCTCCTCCAGCTGCACTGAGGTCTGGAGAATGAGGAGGTGCAACATAGTGAGGAGGAGGATCATACAAAGCTCTCCTCCATGTTGGAGCACAGCAGGAAGGAGTCCACCAGCCGGGGCTTGATGAGCTGCTGGTGGTCCGCAGGTTCGATGCCGTCTGGGCACCCTGCTGCTAGTCGCCTTAGAGCAGCCTGAGGGGAGAGAGAGACAGAGGGTGGACACACACATAAATACATACACACTCAGATTTTATAACATTGCACATGTGAGACACAAATGAAAAAGTGAGCAAAGACACAAATAAAGTAAATCATACACAAGATAATTCTAAAAACACACACATACGCAAACACAGACACACATGGAAACAAAAGCATACAGGACAGCACAAACTCATGGTCCGTGATGCGAGATGTATTAACATACACAGAGAAGTACTTAGAACAATACATTGTCCATCATGTGCATACAAACGCACACTTGTTCATAGAATAAATGAGGCATGTTTAGATTGCGTTCTCGCTGCTATAGAACCCTTACTTGTTCAAACGAACCCCTGTCTCATCTGCCCTCATGTCACATAGTAGTCACACAGACAGAAGCACAAAAGCAGCATTCAAATCCATCAAGCAAATCAGCTGGAGACCACGTCCCAAATAAAATAAGTCATTCAGTGTGATGAGTGTGGCATGACTGCTGGTGGTGGAGCAGAGCTCATGCTAGGGTTAGGGCTAGGGCTAGGTGGAGCAGAGGTCATGCTAGGGTTAGGGTTAGGGTTAGGTGGAGCAGAGGTCATGCTAGGGTTAGGGCTAGGGCTAGGTGGAGCAGGGGTCATGCTGGGTTAGGTGGAGCAGAGGTCATGCTAGGTTTAGGGTCAGGGTTAGGGTTAGGTGGAGCAGAGGTCATGCTAGGGTTAGGGTTAGGGTTAGGTGGAGCAGAGGTCATGCTAGGGTTAGGGTTAGGGTTAGGTGGAGCAGAGGTCATACTAGGGTTAGGGTTAGGGTTAGGTGGAGCAGAGGTCATGCTAGGGTTAGGGTTAGGGTTAGGTGGAGCAGAGGTCATGCTAGGGTTAGGGTTAGGTTTAGACCAAACTGAACACCCAACAAGAGCAGGACTTCACTCGCTGGTTTAACAGGATCACATAGAATGTCATACATGTTAACAGACAGACTCACTGACAACAATATATATATAAAATTTTGTTTTCTATACACATAAAGGCAGATACACACACAAAAATAAAAAGGTCCATGCTGTACATAACTTGTGTATCAGACACACTGACTCAGGGATAAAAACACACAGTAGCTGTCACTCAAACAGGGTTAGGGTTAGGGTTAGGGTTAGGGTTAAAGGTTTACGCACCAAGCAGGCCACCAGGACAGAGTCGCTGTTGTTGCGCTCAGCAGGGGAGCGACACAGTTTGATAAGACGGGCCGGAGCTGGATTGGAACAAGAAGATTATTAGTCATTAGAGGCAAACTTCTTACGATCGATATCAGAGCAGCAACAACAGAGATGCAAGTTTCTAAATGGAGGTAGTCAAGTGCAGACCGCAGATCATCACAAAGTCACTTTGAGACCAGTTTTATGGTAGAATGTGTAAACAATGTCTCAAAAATGCAGGTAAATATCCCAACACTTTGGTTAACATCAACGGTTATTTAAACATAATGACAAAAAATAAGTTATCGAAAAATTTATAAATAGCGATATGAGTTTGACAATGTACTGAAAAAGTATTGAATGCAGTTTTCACAATATCATATGCTTTCTGTCCCAGATTATTTTAACTATATTTTGCAATTTCAAATCACACATAGGCCTAATAATAACACATTGTCAACTAATAAAAAACAAATCGGATTTCTGTAACAATAAACTAACAATTATAATTTTTTAAAAATACAATATATTCCATCTTCATATATACCTATATTCACCATGATTTCCCCTATTATTATTTTCAACATTATTGCCCACACGTGAACTATGAACAATATCATATTCATCACACACACACACACACACACACACACACACACACACACACACACACACACACACACACACACACACACACACACACGCACACACGTTCGTGCGTATGTGCGCGTACCGTTAAGTTGTATAGCCGTTCGCGCTACTTCTGGGTCTCTGCTGAGACGCGCCAGGGTGACTGCAGCTTTCTGCTGGACGCGCTCGCACGCAGCGCCCTCTGACGGGCTGGCGGAGGACGGCGTCTCCCCGAGCAGCAGCAGCAGCCTCTCGATTCCTGCGGCGTTTGGACTCAAGGCGTCATTATGTCCACACGGCGGGCGCTTCGTCAGTGAATTGAAATGAATTCGTTGTCCACTGTTGTGCTACGCACTTTTGTGTATAATTACTGTATAATATGGCATACTGTACATTTGAATATGGCTGTTTAATATGGTTTTATCGAGTTTATTCAGTCAGATGTTTTGCTCTGTCGATTATATTGTTCAATACAAGAGGGAATAGGCCTACACCTAAAAGAGCAAAAACGATGGTTAGAAATAGGTAACAATTAGCCCACGTAAATCCTAAAACAGGCCTAATCACAAGAAACGGACAAAATGTAACTTACAAACGTAACACAATTAATTCTCTGACAGAGAGAAATTATTTGATAGAAAAAGAGCCACATAAATAAATATATGACGGTGAAATAGAACATGGGGTTGACTATAGCAGCGTAGATGGTTTGCTTGTACCGCACCTGGAAATATTGTTTGTTAAAAATATAAATGTTTTACTTTTTTTTTCTTCTTGTAAACAAGAGCGAAGATACCAGGGGTTCGTGGATGAAATCAGTTGGTATTTTAATAAATAGCTGATTACAAATAGTAAATCAGATCCAACATATTCTCACATAAGATCTCCCATATTTTACATAAAGAGTGTAAAATAGATTTTTAGTCAAAATCAACAAAAAATTGTCTATTTCAGCACAAAATCTATAAACAAAAAATATATAGAAAATATAATATATATAAATATAAGAGAAAATATAAACGTTCAAATTTAATATAATAATTCAAATAATTTGAATGTCTGATATTCGTGCCAAAGGCCAAAATCGAGAGCCATAAAAAAGATTTAAAAAATGTATTTTCTGAGCATAAAAATAGCTCAATGCTGCCATGTTGTGGCTTGAATTAGAAATGACCACCAACGAACCAACCGACGAACTTTTTTCTGAACTTTATTTAAAATGTATGAAAACAAACCTTTCTCTTGAAGAACTTCAGGTGCCGTCTGGCCCAAAACGGAGAGGTTTGCCAGGATTGTCACCACCTTATTGATAATAAAAACAAAAAATAACAGTGCTAAGCAATAATAATATAAATATATAATTACTATTAAATAGGCTCATCATTATGATAATCAGAACTCCCACTTAATTTTTCTTCTAAATTTCTAAATCTTTCTTTCTACATTTTTCTTTTGCGTTTCCCTCTCTGCCTCTCTTCTCTCCATTCCTCCTGTTTGATCTCCTCCCCATCCATATGTCCACCAATCCATCACTTCTCTCAATCTGCCTTGCTTCTCCTCCCCTCCCTCCCTCCCTCCTTCCCTCCCTCCTCCACCCTCCCTTCTCTCTCCCACTCTAACTCCTACACCCCCATCCTTCCTTCCATTTCTCCCCCCCTCCCCCCCCCCCCCCCCCCCCCCCTCCCGACCTGGTCTTTGGAGTAGGGCGTGTCCACGCGCTGCTTGTGGTTGCAGGCCTGCAGTAGGATGTGCACGGCGTTGAGCTGCAGCAGGATCTCACACGCCATGCTGTCAAAGAAGGTGATGTTGGCCAGAGCAGCAGACGCCAACAGGAACACCTCCCCACAGGAGGCAGTCTCACACAGCTCTGGGGTTGGACACAAACAAACAAACAAATGAGCCAACAGAAGGCCCAATGGACAGAAACAATATGTTTAGTGCTGCAAAATAATTACTTGACACGCTTGACAGCAACATATTATTTTTATTTAATCTTAACATTATTAACATTATTAACATCATTCATACTTTTTGTCACATTGTTTTTTATATCGTTTTTTCATTGTCTGCACACACATACATAATACACACACACACACACACACACACACACACACACACACACACAGTGGCACCCAAACTGCCATCACTTAACAACAACTGTATGTGGTATAATGTCATGTCCTGGTATGTCAGGTGCTGTGATGATGATGATGTGGTGCTCCATACTGATGAGTGCGGTGACGATGTCCTGCATGCTCTCCAGGAAGCTGGCCAGATGCTGGGTGGAGGAGTGGTGCGGGGAGGTGATCTGAGCCACCACGGCTGCAGCCTCCGCCCGGGCTGCCTCCACACTGTTCTCCTCCGTCAGGATGTCCGCCAGACACAGCACGCCATCCACCTGCACACACACACACAGCATGAGTGTGTGTGTGTGTGTGTGTGTGTGTGTGTGTGTGTGTGTGTGTGTGTGTGTGAGTGTGTGTGTGTGTGTGTGCGTGTGTGTGTGTGTGTGTGTGTGTGAGTGTGTGTATGCGTGTGAGTGTGTGTGTGTGTGCGTGTGTGCGTGTGTGCGTGTGTGTGTGTGTGTGTGCGTGCGCGCGTGCGTGCGTGCGTGTGTGTGTGTGTGTGCGTGTGTGTGCGTGTGTGTGTGCGTGTGTGTGTGTGTGTGTGTGTGTGCGTGTGTGAGTGTGTGTGTGAGTGTGTGTGTGTGTGTGTGTGTGTGTGTGTGTGTGTGTGTGTGTGTGATGCATATGTTCACATCACCTTGTGTCATTTAACATCTAGAACATACATATGGCTTAAGCTGTCACAGGGTGGCGTCTATCACATGCCAGCTTGTTTCTCTATATTTATAGGAAACTTGAAACGTGTGCTTGTCTGCACTGTTTCTCATCAGTGAAATACATGGCTCCTGTCTTGACTACTACATCTGTTCAGCTGTTTCCTGGATTCTGCCCATTGGTTCACATGTGTTTAGCCTCCTCATTCAAGATTCAGATTCAAGATTCAAGTAAACTTTATTGTCAGTTTTCATGAATGTACAGGCCATACACAAGAACCGAAATGCCGTTTCCCTCAATCCCTGGTGCAAGACAGCATGCAATATAAATATAAATATATGAAAATATAAGTATAAAAAAAATATGTTCTGCTCATATGTTCAAAATATGCTCATATGTTCTGTTGTTCTATATTCCAGGATGTCATCATTTCAGTGTTCAGTAAATGTATTTGAGCAGCTTTGAGGAGAATCTCATCCTATGGCTTCACCACACCTGAAACAGACACATGAGCTGTAGTTTATGCACCCAGAAATGGATTATAAAAAGCCTCAAACAATGTGATTACTATATTATTATGATTATTGGGGCAGCCGCGGCCTACTGGTTAGGGTTGGACTTGTAACCGGAGGGTTGCCGGTTCGAACGCCGACCAGTACGAACGGCTGAAGTGCCCTTGAGCAAGGCACCTAACCCCTCACTGCTCCCCGAGCGCCGCTGTTGCAGGCAGCTCACTGCATCGGGTTTAAGTGTGTGTTTCACCTCACTGTGTGCCTCACCATCACTGTGTGCTGAGTGTGTCACTAATTCACGATTGGGTTAAATGCAGAAGACAAAATTTCCCTCGCGGGATCAAAAGAGTAATTCTTCTTCTTCTTATAGTACAATGATATAGCCCTACAACAACCACAATGCAATGCAGACTCCACTTGATTAACATGTGGAGCACAGGGTCTCACTCTGATGCAGAGACACTGTGACAGGCTTCATCCTGCAGACGGCCACCACTATCTCAGCCCCCCCACAGAGAGTTAAGGTGTCAGGTGATCATAACGCTAGCAGGGGGACCACAAAGCACTCTCATTTGAACTCTTCCTCCCTCCTCTCCATCAGTGCATCAAACATGCTTTTACATGGGGATAGAGGCTTGGGGTGTCTTCAGCAGGATCCACTCTTATCCATTCAGTCTATATAAGGGTTACACAACAGAAACTACTACCATACCACATCACAACATACATTCTAGCTGTAGAATACTGTTGACTGTTGAAGATGAAAAAGGTGGAAAGCAAATCTATAAAACATGTTTGTGATTTGTTGATGACACACGTAACACCATTGAGTGACTTATTCATAGGCCTAACATAGTGTGGTGTGAATCTGAGCAGCAGGATCATGGCTGTAAGGCCACAGATGGACGAAACCACTGTAGCCAGCAGGGGGCAGCGTTGCGCCACCACATTAAACAAGCGTTACTCCGCAGTGGGGCTCCTCGCGCCGCGGAGCCCCAAACACGGCAGACGACGAACGTAGAAAGCCCGTCATAGCTCAATGCCGCGTTAAATCCATGTGTACGTCTACGGTGTAACCGTTACAATAAGCTACAATTATATATTGTGTAGGCTATTTAGGAATGAATAATATCCGTTGTTTAGCAAATTGTTGAATCGACTGTTATTCAGATGAGATTACAAGTTGGCTACTTTGTATGACGGTCATTCATCGTACCGGTAGGATATCATAACAGAAGGCTTAACAATAATAATACATTATTGTTTTGAGTTTTAGGCACAGTGGAGCCGAGGCTGGCTCTGTCACTCTCAGCCACACCTGTCAGTCTGCTTCTCCGCCGAGCATCACAGCACTCAGCTTCAGAGGGCATCTCCCTATTTCTGTCTCCGTGGACGTCAGCAGCGCTGTGCCATCGCGACCCATTGACGTGGAACAATCCACTCTCTACACGCGGTGTTCCTGCACCCCCACCCTCGGCACAGCACCCACACACTCGAGCACGGGTCCCCAACATAAGAACCTCATCGAAACCTGTTCGCTTTTCATTCTTTTTTCTTTCTCAACATTGCTGAATCTTGATGTCTTTCTCCAACTTTAAGCCTATGTTGTCCTGAAAGTCACAGGAAAGAGGGATGAATATTCAGTTGTGCTCCTCGTTTCTGACAGTCACGATCGAACAAGCCAAATCCGTAGGCTATGACTTCACCGTAGACTTGTTCATTAACATTTGTCTATTTTTCAAATGTGCATTTTTACTCAGTCCATGCGTATCATAATCAATAACGTAATAACGGGCTAGGAAAAGCGTGTTGGTCATGGTTGACAATGCTAGGTTTTAAACATTTGGTCTACATTATTGTTATTCTTGTTCATCAATCAAAATAGTCAAATACATATTGATATTTTTTATGCATTTGTTTACTCAATAGACTGCTAGGATTACATTATTCGGATTAGATCCAATACTTCATTCAATAATTCAATCCAATACCAAGATAAACAATTCATAGCCATTATATTAATCAAATGCCATTCTTAGGGTTCCCTCACCAAAAGTCTAAGAATATAGGTTTATCGCTATAAAATAATAGTGTGTTCTTTGTGGCGTAGATGGATATAGGTGAATGTTTTAAATGATTACCAAGTTGTAGACTAATGGAACAGAGCTAATTGTTCAGGCCTTCTCCCAACACCACCTGTTGGTCTCCTGTTGACGGTCAGCAGGCCCTACTTCCTGTTCACGGCCCAATAGACGACAGCAGCCAATCCAGTGATGAGTTGTGCTACTTCCTGTTCACGGCCCAATAGACGACAGCAGCCAATCCAGCGATGAGTTGTGCTACTTCCTGTTCACGGCCCAATAGACGACAGCAGCCAATCCAGCGATGAGTTGTGCTACTTCCTGTTCACGGCCCAATAGACGACAGCAGCCAATCCAGCGATGAGTTGTGCTACTTCCTGTTCACGGCCCAATAGACGACAGCAGCCAATCCAGCGATGAGTTGTGCTACTTCCTGTTCACGGCCCAATAGACGACAGCAGCCAATCCAGCGATGAGTTGTGCTACTTCCTGTTCACGGCCCAATAGACGACAGCAGCCAATCCAGCGATGAGTTGTGCTACTTCCTGTTCACGGCCCAATAGACGACAGCAGCCAATCCAGCGATGAGTTGTGCCTGTGCGTCCACTCTTCAGCAGCGACAGGTGTGCATCTCAAGGCTGAGCGCACGCAGTTAGCGGTTCACAAGGCACACATTCCTGCCGAGTCCTCCCGGGACAGCAGCTAAATGTAGCCCACTGTGTAGGGGGTGGGGGCGCTTCTTCCTGCTTTCACTTTATCCACTTGGATAATTCGCGGCGTTTCAGATGCTCTTTACGCAAATGAAAATACAATCGCTGTACCGTGGGTATTTACCGCAATGAGGATATTTTTGTCCCTCTGTAACGCCTCATTTGCCGAGTGTGCATGTGTGTGTGTGTGTGTGTGCGTGTGCGTGTGTCACTGACGCACACACACGCATGCTTTTTACTGAATTCCTCACAGTAAGGAGGGAATAAACAAGAATGTGATTGTATCATTAGATTACATTACATTACAATGTACAATTGTTCATTATTTTCAAGTTTTAACCAAATTTCTGTCATTGAGAGTTATTATAAAAGAATTATTGTGTGGTAGTTTAAAACCAACTGTTGGAACTTGCATGTGTGAGTATGTGTGTGAGGGAGGGTGTACATGCATGTGTATGTTAGCATTTGTGTGTGTGAAGTGTGTGTGTGTGTGTGTGTGTGTGTGTGTGTGTGTGTGTGTGTGTGTGTGTGAGAGTGAGTGAGTGAGTGAGTGAGTGAGTGAGTGAGTGAGTGAGTGAGAGAGTGTGAGAGAGGGTGTACATGCGTGTGTGTGTGTGTGTGTGTGTGTGTAGAAGCTCCACCTTGTCCAGTTCGCTGATGCCTTCCTCCACGCAGCAGATGGAGGCCACAGTTCTCAGGGCGTGGGCGTAGAGGTCACTGAAGCAGTCCTGGCGACAGATCTTGAATAAGGCCACCACTGCCCCCTCCTGAGGAACACAGAGGGCAGAGGATAGGCTGAACACAGGACAGCACTGCTGGATCTAAAGGTAAAAGCAGGCAGTCCTTCATAGCATGATCAGCAGGTTTGATGTTTTCAAATCAAAGGTGTGTTGTTTGAGATACATAAAAGCACATAAATGTTGAAGGAGTCCCCATGCGGACTTTCCCATGATCACGATGGGATTAACAAAGCGTTAAATGATGAATTGGCCTAGCGGCTACAAGAGTAGCTGCTTCACATAACACAGGTTCCACACCCACAGCAGCTTTAAGACAGTCAGCCAGCACACTTTACAGTGACAAGCGAAGGTTGAATGATCATGAGAAGTTGTACGCACACCACAGTCAATGTAAGTGATTGTAAATGCCTTTCTCTGAACAATGTGGTGATCCAGGCAGGATGAAAGGATTCACTCTGGATGGGACATATTGGGCTGGAGTTTGAGCCTTTCTGTGAACAAAGTTACACTTTTTTTATGCAAAGTGTGTCGCTCACCTTTCCTTTTTCCAGTTTGATAAAAGATAATCATTATCTTACGATAAGAGATAGAAAATCTAATATAGGATTAGAGTTTGTTATAGCTTGAAATCAAATCAACTCTTGGACTTGGAACAGTGATATAAATTGCTGTTGTGTGATAACAGGCTTTAGACCCAACCATTATGAGTCCAAACTTCAGAGCCATAGACACAAAAAAAGAGCTTTGACAACAGACACAGCCTAGATAAGTTAGCGTGGTCAGCCCCTACTCAATCAGCCCCTACTATGTGAACCAGATTGGTAGTTATTAGGTACGCCTCACACAGCATCACAACATATGTCCAAAAGAAAAACGTGACATGTATTTCTGCAGTCCACTCCTGGGATCATTGAAGTGAATCACACACACTATTATACAACTCCTCCATGGCGGGGGAAATTGCACTATTCAGAGAGGTCCCAGCAAGTACAGCGGTGTGCTGGATAGAAACAGAACAGGGTAAAATTGCCAATGAATTCGGCCAGCTTTCCCTCATGCGTGTGCCAAATTGAGCACCTATCGAATGGCTGGCATCACAATTCATACCGTCAGACGAAAAACAAAACAACCAGAACATTCATACTCATATTTTATGGGTGGAAAACACTCAGAAAGGAAAATAACTGATTTCCCCTCCGACAATACCCCAGCGGTTCTTTTATTCTGGGATGCCGATCACTGTAAAAAAAAAAAAAAAAAAACCCACAGCCAGCCGCATCGCGCTGCTCAGACGGACGCCATCTGCAAACAAAACACTTGCAGCAGCAGATATTGAATCCCATTCACTGTGGCGATGCCACAAAATGATGTGGAGGAAAGCGCAGGCTGTAACTACCACCATTATCCTAATAAGGCTATTACAGCTTGGCTACAGTCTCATGAGGCCACGCAGAGCGCGGCCTGGAGTGGCTGTTCACCATGCCCTCAAAGATGATCGCTCTGCAGCCCACACAGGCAGGTAGCCAACATTTTCCACAAAATATATACCACCACTGAGTGCCCTTCTCCCTCATGACGACACAGTTGTAGACATTTCTTTGTTTTTCTGTGATAGAAATGTTAGTATGGTTCCTAGTGGAGAAGAACACAGCTGAAATGATAGTTGATCTGTTTTTGTTTTGAAGATGACTTCTAGTGGAGAATGTGTGTGTTTGTCAGACCTGAGGTGTTGAAATGTAAAGGCCTGTTGGGTGGGCCCACCAGCTTGAGGTTCTGACAGGTTCTGACAGCTTTGTGTGTGTGCGTGCCGCACATATGCATCTGTGTGTGGTTTTTCAGTTCTGCTTTCTACATTCAAGTATGAATGTATTTAATCACCATCCATCCCATAATATACCATTATATTTTTGCTCCATCGTGATTCTGAGAGGAAAGCCAGTTGGGTCCAAATGATCCATGATCCATGGTGTGTGCTTATTTTCAGACCTTCCTTTTGGGATGTTTTTCATTGATAATGCCTAGGGAATGCCAAGGGAAATTCATGCTTTCGTTAGAACTATGTATTTAAAACATTAAGACAATGTTTATACATCTACTATGCATTAAAATACCGCAGTGGAATTCCTCTTATTCCAAATATGAATCTTTCATCGTTAAAAAGATGGTTAAATAAAAAAAGAAAATGGGGTGGATTTTCTGATGTCATCAACTCCCGAACAATGAATGATGAGACAATCTGGCTGATTGTTTGTAATATTTATTTATTTATTTATTTATTATTTTATTTATTTATTATTTATTGCTATTTATTCATACTCACATTTTGGTGTATGCACAGTAAGACACTTTTAATGTGGAAGATATATTCAGTTCTTCTGTGTTTGGAGAGGCTGTAAGAGCATCACACGGTCTACACGGTCTGGACAGGGGCTCCTTGCCCACATTCTGCTCATCAAGTATTGTGATCAAATAAATTAGATAATCATTTTTCCATTCATTACCAGGCCATTCCATTTATTAACATTTGATTTTATTGCTTTGTTTCAACACATTTTAAAAAAGGTAAAGGGGGCCTTTAGCAGACGCTTCTGTCCAAGGCGACATACAATCTGTACATTTGTGGGGTTCAACATGTGGACTTTAGGAGGGGGATCAAGGGGATCGAACCGCCGACCCTATGGTGAGTGGATGACCCGCTCTGTCCACCCGCTCTACACACTGAATGCATTTCATATAACATTTTTGTTTGACAGCCATTTCTAATCGCTACAGTAATTTTTGTTACTTTTGTCCTTTGTATTTATATTGTTTAATTTGGAATATTACATAAAATGTGCCATATCATTGTTTATGTAAGTATTGCTGGATGAGCAGGGTGAAGGAAGAAGGTTGATGCTGGGCATCATGGTCATTGGTTCCTTTGGAGCCTCAGTCAGGAATTGTGGGAGATCAGAATGGGACCTGACAGCAGCAGTGATCCTCAGACAAGAGAAGTGTGTGTGTGTGTGTGTGTGTGTGTGTGTGTGTGTGTGTGTGTGTGTGTGTGTGTGTGTGTGTGTGTGTGTGTGTGTGTGTGTGTGTGTGTGTGTGTGTGTGTGTGTGTGTGTGTGTGTGTGTGTGTGTGTGTGTGTGTGTGTGTGTGCGTGCGTGCGTGCGTGCGTGCGTGTGTAAGTGTGTGTTCAGTTCTTCATGATCGTATTATAGTGTACTGTGTGTTTCATCTGTAAGTATGTGATCAGTAATCAGTGTCCATGTGTGTGTGTGTGCATGCCCGGCTGCATGTGTGTGTGTGTGTCCATGTGTTAGCCATCAGAACGAGTCATCAAGAGCTTCCGGAATGTGACCGGTGAGCTAATGGCAGTTTGAGACTTCCTGTCTGGACTATGATGTGTTATCAGCAGATACAGAGCTCTACCGATCAAAGATAAAAGGTGTAGTGGTTTAAAAAGCTTTAATGATCAATAAAGAGAGACAGGGGAATGAGGTTGGTGGGGTTGTAACATTACAGTGGGTCACTGATGCCTCTCATCAGTGATAAGTGACTGCACACCTTCAGCTAAAATGCCTTCTGTTCAACCGTCCCACTGAATGCTGGGGCTTGTAGTGATGTCAGCTCATTCAGGATATTCAATATAAAATCATGAGGAAGATGAGGATGCGTCTTCCTTAATGCATTGTGTTCTGCCGTTTGTTCTGTGATCACTGGAGGCATAACAAACATGCTGATTTATGGACATGTCCGACTGCATGCGTGGACCTGCAGGAAGGCAGCCTCACCTTGGCGATGATGCTGCACAGCTGCGGTCCGTCCTGCGTGAGGGACAGCAGGTTGCTGATGGCACTACTGATGGTGTACACGCTGTCGGACGCCTCGATCTGTCTGATCAGCACCTGCCAGGCGAGTTTGAAGTCGGGTTTAAACGCAAGGAATGTGTATTCATAAGCACTCTTCAAACACCACCGCAAGTCAGAATGCTGCACACAGACATCTAGGACAATTACTGGGGTGGTCAACCCACATGTTTTGTATTTTTGATGTGAAACGTGGGCTTGTTTTATAAGATCTTCAACAAAGTAATGTATGACTTTTATCACTGGTGTTTGTAGAATTGTAATTGACAGAAAACAGATGTAAGTTTTTGCCATTCTCAGCCAACTAGTTTGTGAAAGTCTTTTGATGCCATGACGAACATGGATGTGGATGGTGTCAGAGAAGCATCAGCTCTCTGGGACACGAACGTCAAGATCAAACACTGCTCAGATGGAGCTTTACACATCCACACACACACCCTCCCTCCGTCAACATGTTGAAGAGTACTCCAAAAGGCACTTTGAAGTCACAAAAAGAAGGGCATACGTGTTCAGAGCAAAGTGGAACGTTCATGAAACTGGCATACATACATGAGACTGGCATAAACATTCCGTCTCCTGTCTGATTTCAGCCTGATACAATGGCAATATTACATTTTAAACAACAAAATATATTTTGGGTTCCCCTTTGTTTATTTGCACATAGAAGGTGATGCAGGTGGAAGTCTTTGCAAGAGGAGGATGGATCAGCAATGTGATCTTAGATCACACGATTTCGCTTTCGTTCTAGTCTGCTTTATGTATGTGGTGGATATTAACTGACTGCTACTGTTTTTTTGCCAAAGTGACTTGCATGGGACACATACTTGGATTTCATTGGCCAGCGCCATATCAATCATGTTGCTGAAAGAATCGCTGACGTTAGTGAGGATCTCATGAATTGCTTCTCTCATGGACTTGAGGAAGAACTCATCGTCAGTTTGAAGGCACCTGCAGGTCGAACACAACAGAGGAGTACTCGTCTTGTTCATCACAACCTGGCCATGCTTGCAAAAGGCTGTCTTGAATGGGAAACCTAGCAGTATGAAATGCTGTTGAAGTCTGTACCTCTCTGTGATGTTGGTGAGCTCCATGCACTTTTCAAGTAGGTTTTTTTCATACTGCAATAGAAAGGGAAAACATTTGCAAATTACATTTTCCAGAATGCATTGAATCTGCAAGTGAAAGATCAGAACTTATCATGAACAAGATATCTTTACAATCAAATGTGATATCAATGTAAATCTCCCATTTTTTAAATTTTCGTTGGACAAACATTAGAAACCACAATGGCACTGTATTTACTTTTTCTGTTGACAAAAAAAAACTGCTGATTTCATCAGAACTTTTTGTGGCATCACTGATCTGAGCAATCTGAGAAAATGGGGCTTCCCCTAAAATGTCTTTTAGTACATGTACACAAATCTAGATATGAGAACACTGCACTGCACACATGATCTCTCACGGCTACAACAACCAGACCCCCAAGCTACCTTCTGCATCTCTGGCGGAGTGCTTCGTGCTGCTCCGTACTCGTGCACCAGAGAGCGCACGTGGCAGTTGGCGCGCACAGCCGTGCTGTGCACCCGCTGCCAGCGGCCCTTCTCCAGCCTCTGGAACATCTTGCCCAGCTCGGTGCTGACCACCAGCGCACGCCGCAGCAGGGACTGCAGGTTGTTCCTGGTGACCACGTGCTCCCCGGCCATCCCCGGGGCCGAGGACACGATCAGCTCCCCCTGGTGGCCACCGTCCTCCTCCACGCCGATGTGCTTGGCCTGCAGGACGCACATGCACTCCACCTCCGTCATGTGACGCAGGTCCTCCATCCAGCGCTGCACCGAGTCCACCTGGAGGGACTTGACTCTGCTGCTACTGCTGCTGGGGGGATGGATAGGGGGGCAGGGTTACAACCAGGTGGGGAGAACAGCAGGGAAAACCAAGTAGCTGGAGCTGCTATAGGCCTCCTATGTGGACTTCTTGCCCCTATGTTTATTGTCACAGGCAGCGTAAAGGCACAAGGGGGATTATATATATATATCTCACACTGCCTGTCTGTCCCCTACCTGCCTGTCTGTCTGTCTATTCATCCTTCCGTCAGTCAGCAAGTCGCTCCATCTTTCATTCTCTACAACTGTTAGTGTTAACATTTCTACTCACAGGGTGTCAGCTCATGAAACAAACTTCAGAAATAATAAAGTTTTGGTGTCACATTTTGCTGTAATTCCATGTAGTCTGAAAAATAATTTCAAAATGACAAATGTGGTCATTCGTAACTAAGACGGCCAAAACACGTGAAAATCATACACTGCCGTGTTTCTCTCAAATCAATGATGCAAGGATGGTCAATCACTGACCAATAACCACTGCCATTCACACTCGTTAGCCCCAGACATCCACCCAGTGCCCTCTCACTCAGAGGAAACACGTTCACCTGTTGACCGCTGACCCACATGGGCTCAGCCCTTCAGAGTCCTACAGTACACAGTCAAAAAATACACTATATACAGTAAGTATAGTATTGTTCAAAGCAGTAAAGCGAGCATATACAGCATGTAGCATAGTAGCATATACAGAATGTAGCATTGTATAATAAAGTCATTCCCAACCTTTGACTTAAGGTGTATCATCAAGACATTTTGTGTATCATCACTTATGGAAACAGTAAAAGATATATAAATGTAAAAGCATTGGAAGAGTGCCAGTGCCTCTATTATACACAATTATTACCGCAAGAAGTGGGAAACAGTGTAAAGAAAAATATCTGAAGGTCTTCCATTAAAGGGGTCATTTAATGCTTTTTCCGTTTGTCCCTTTAGTGTGCTATGTATCTGTTTTATGTGTAAGGTGTGCTTGGAAGGCTGAAAGTACACACCAAAGGGAGATACTCTCTCCCACAGAGATCCCCTCTCAGGGATGCCTGAAACAGCTTGTTTTGGGTCAGCATTGACTTCTGTGATTCACAGAAGCACAGTAGACAGTCTTAAACAAAGATAGTTTGAGATAGGCCCGCAGAAATCGGTTCTCATCATGTCAAGTAGATGCTGTTGTCGTCAGTGTACTACCATCGGAAGTCCAAATCAATAATCACCATTTTAAATAAATGTTGACTGTTCCATTCATTTTATGGGGGACTGCTTCCTGTACCAGAGCTTCACAACCTGTAGATTCAGGATCATAACCTGTGAGTATGCTTTGTTAGTTGTGGATTTGTCCTGTTGTAATATAACAAGGTAGTTTGAGTGTTCAAGTGCAGAGATGTTGGTTGAAGCTGAGCTGCACACCCATTCCCAAAGTTATCCAATGTTATTGTGTTCAAATGTTTTGGTTAGTCAGCTGTAGATGTAATACTGTACAAGGACATTGTGTTGAAAACATTGTACATGTGGTCAAGCTGTCTTCTGCCGTGTTTTCCACAAGTCCAAGAATACTAAATGCATCATGATGCCAATACAAACAGGCCCACTTTTACTGTAAAACATTTTTATTAATATAAAAAACACAAAAAAAAATTTTAGAATTATGGCACAATTTACATACTGTATGTACAAGGAAGGTGGATTCAGAAAAGTGCTTTCTTTAAAAACACAAAGTGAGTATTTGAATGCAATATCGTACAGATTATATGGATGACCTGATCAGGCTTGTCTTTGATGAGGTGTGTGAGGACCAGACACCAGATCAGGAAACTCCTGGCAGATCCGGAGTACCAGCAAGACTCAAAGTCAACCCTTACACTCCTTCCTAAGTAGCCCTAGATGACCGTTTACATTTGCAAAAAAAATTGTTATTTTGAGAAAAAAACATTTTTATCTCATCTCTCCTTTCTACCTGAATAATTTGGGTCCTGTGCAACATCAATGTTCTGATTTTATTTTAAACAGTTGTATCATTACGTTGTAATACAAAATGACTTCTTCTACGCCTCAAAGGTGCATTCTATACATGTTGATGTTCTGCAGGGTGTGGGGATTCAAACAGGCTCCCAGCCTGGATGGGTAGTACCACACATGTAGAGGGAATCATTCATCTGAGGTTAGATTAGATCAACTTTACTTATCCCGAGGGGAAATTAGGTAAAATGTTACAACCTAATAAGGATAATAATAATAATTTACAACAAATACTCTTTTATAATAAAGCAAATGATAACTCAGGAGGCAACTTAATTTCATAGAGCACAGATTGGTCAAGGAAGAAATGTTTCACGGTCAAACTTATTTCAAATAAAATGAGGGGCCATCCAGCCATGTTCTTGCTTCAGGACACTTCTACCAGGGGGATGTTTGATGGACAGAAAGGATGAGCTTGAAGCTGTATGGCCCTTATCTTTATTAAACAAAAATAAAATTGCGTTAGAATAGATAATTTAAGATGGGATGGGATAATGGATAATGTACAGCCAGAAGGGTGCTGCAGGACCCTGACAAGAAGCAGAGGCTGTTGTAGCAAACTAACAGTTAGCTAACTGACTAGCTAGCCAACTGTTAGCATTGTGGCCCCATTTCCACCAGTGCACCTATAAGAAGTACAAAAAATATACACTTCAGTCAGTCAATGACAGGGAGTTTTGGGCCCGGACCGGCACACTTTTTTCAGTGGTGGAAGAATTTGAATAAATGACCAGCGCAAAACTCTTACTATCCGTTTTTTTACATTAGATATCAATATATGGCGTTTGCCAAATGTAAAATCCAGGGGGGGAAAAAAGTCACTTGAACCATGTCCTACAGCTTGGGCTAACTTACACATGTCATGCTGGAGTTTACATGCTGATTTTCACAAATTATATTTGTGATTCTTTATGGCTTACCAAAATAAACTAGGCTAATGATGAATTGGTTTAAGCTTTTAAATGCTCATGTTGGAATTGCAAACGTAGCAAATAGCTAAATTATTTACGTTGCTACTTAATCATTAGATCCACATCTCTCTTTACTGCCTGTAACTTGTGCCTGTCCTCTGAACAGGTCAGTCACTTTGGCACATTTGGCAGCATCTTCTTCCAGCGCCCTTCTTATTTAAAACCTGGCCTTTTTGGCTCCTCCTGGCCTTTCTCTGCTCTCCATAACCAACGACACTGGTCGCGCTTCTGTTCTCTCATCTGTTACCGGTACCGCTAAATAAAAGACCAACCATGGACCCAACCAACTCAGATATTAGGGAGGGGAGAAGTACCTTAGATTGTATAATCCATATTACATATACTGCGTTGCTGGGGCTGAAATGTCAGACAAATGAAAAACGTCTACTTTAGGAGATGATAAATTAATGGTCAAAGTTATTTTTCCCCACTCAAGCGACCCAAAAGACATTTGAAAATGGACCGGCCCACCGGGAAACCTCCCGCACCTCCGATGGCCTCCCCGGGCCTGCTCAAGCATCACAGAGTAGTTATGTGACTTTGAGAAATGACAGTGAGAATGTCTAGCTATTTCCAAACCCTTCCCCGTCATGGTAACACAACAACACACTCTTGGGTTTGATAGCCACCAAGGGCTCACCTCCCGGTAGGAGGTTGGCAGCAGGATGTGTGTTGGAGGTGGAAGCAGGATGTGTGTTGGAGGTGGAAGCAGGATGTGTTTTGGAGGTGGAAGCAGGATGTGTGTTGGAGGTGGAAGCAGGATGTGTGTTGAAGGTGGCAGCAGGATGTGTGTTGAAGGTGGCAGCAGGATGTGTGTTGGAGGTGGAAGCAGGATGTGTGTTGGAGGTGGAAGCAGGATGTGTGTTGGAGGTGGCAGCAGGATGTGTGTTGGAGGTGGCAGCAGGATGTGTGTTGGAGGTGGAAGCAGGATGTGTGTTGGAGGTGGAAGCAGGATGTGTGTTGGAGGTGGCAGCAGGATGTGTGTTGGAGGTGGCAGCAGGATGTGTGTTGGAGGTGGAAGCAGGATGTGTGTTGGAGGTGGAAGCAGGATGTGTGTTGGAGGTGGAAGCAGGATGTGTGTTGGAGGTGGAAGCAGGATGTGTGTTGGAGGTGGAAGCAGGATGTGTGTTGGAGGTGGAAGCAGGATGTGTTTTGGAGGTGGCAGCAGGATGTGTGTGGATGTGGTATTAATCTGTTTGTTTTTCAAAGCGAGGCGGTCCTTTCCAGCACACTGAGGATGACTAATATCTACATGGTGGCTTACAGTACAGCAGTGGCCATTATACCAGTGGGACTACATGAAGAGGAGCAGACCTCCCTCTCCTCCAACACCTCCTTCTACTGCACCACCTCCTCCACCTTCTGATTGGCTGGGGTACAGGGAGTATGGGGTGGGGGGAGGAGTCAGGAACAGGCTACTGGCCTTCCCCCTCCTGGGGGAGCAGGGAGCATTGAGGGTAGATGGGGGCCCCCATCAGCCTGTGGGGGGCAGTGAGGGCCTTGGGTGAACTACAGGAACCTCCCTGAGGTCAGATCTCATGGGATTCATCGGTTTCTGGAGTCTGTTGGATTTCTGCAACAACAAAAAAAACTAACAAACAGCATCTTTGCTGTTTACTGGGGTTTGAAATGATTGCTCGATACCACAATCAATGTTGAAGAGATGTTGTTTGGATGGCAGCACTGTCAGCTTCATGAAATGTTTATTCCAGATGGAACTGAGTTTATTTCAAGGTGAATCAAATATCAAATGGCTAGTGAGTGGAGTAGAGTTGAACTGAGTTGAATCTCAACCAATGCCAAAGCATGAAAGTTGGAAGCAACCAATGGAAGAGGAAGAGGGCACCACCACCATCAGTGACACTATGAAGAGGAAGATGAAGCCTTTCTGCTTTTCTATAAATTCCAACCCTACTCCCTGGAAGAGGTTAATGTATACTGTTTAGCACTGATCCATATGGACATTCATCCTTTCAACTGGATGTTGATATTGGATATTGCTCCATATGGAAGTTCTAATTACAAAACAGAATGCTGCGCTTGTGTGACAGGTCCCCGCAAGTGAAAAAAAAAAATGATGATAACAGGCCCTAATAAAATCACTTTATTGTCTTCCCACCGTCAAGTAGGCCTACCATGGGATTAGCCCTATGTGCCTCTGCACTCTGCAGGAACCAGGCATCAGCCCATGTTGTTCTATGGAGTCACAGCGATGCCACAGTGGGTCATTGTCTCTATGGAAGTGCCACTGTGAGTGCTGCACTAATAAGCCTCTTTTACACATAGTACCCCGAAAATGACTGGGATAACCTCCCAGGTACCGGAATGGTTTTCACTGTACACACATGAGGCTACGTTCTGCACATTACTGTTATTGTCCCTTTCACACATGGTATACCAATGCTGTAAATCATAGGCAAAGGGAACTTCCAGCAATTTGCAGTAATGCAACATTTATGGATGCCAACCATCATAAAACTTGGGGAAAGGAGCACCTGAGGGCTCACTTGTTTCAGAACCTGTCCAGTTTGCAATCATTCTTGAAAGGAGCTGTATGTCAGTATATTATCGAATCACCTGCATTGGTGCGTTAAGATAAACAGTTGCGGATTCAAATACGTAATCCGCGGAGTCTCACTCCACATTTAGGTGTCTTACGTCAGTCAGATAAAACTGTTTACTTACTGCTCTTATATACAACCCAGCTGTACCAGCAGTGGTCCGGAAATGTTACTGGCAATTTGCTGGTGCAGACTTCTGGCAGTTGGCACAAAGGAGATGTAGACCATATATTCAATATGAGTTTTTCATCAGACATCATGGCAGAGGGGGGAAGAGACCGAAGGGGAAGAGAGCAGTCCCAAATCCAAGCTTGTCAACAAATCCGAATGTCCGAAAGTCCATGACAGTTTTAACAGAGTGGGGAAAAAGTCAATTGCACTCAGAAACTGTAGGGGTGCCCAAAATATGTATGTATGTATGTATGTATTTATTCCCAATTTAATGGCTGTCATTGAAGAAGTCTTAAAGTCTCCAAACTCTTAAACCCATATGTCCTCAAGAGTGCAACCATATCAAGGCTACTTTACAATGATAAAAGTGACACACTTGACGTTGGTCTCTTGGAACCAATCAAAATGTAAAAGCATACCTAGGCAATCTCAAAGATCTATGTTTTGAATAAATAAAATAGAGATAAAATATATAATATATAATATATAAAATATATACCCATACATACACAACTGAGTTGAAGAGAGAATGTGTTGTGGTAGCGCTGCCATATCTTCTCTGGTGATCCACCACTGTCTGTGTGGTTTGTGATTTACCCCCGTTCATAACATTCATAATACAGTACTGGAGGGCTTCTTATAGTTTAGTTTAATGAAAATCTATGGAGTTCCTCGAGAAGGCCACTTTAAAACCAGGTACGGCAAAAAGAAGTGTGAAAGAGTTTGAGTGATTGTTCAGTTTTTATTTTTATTTTTTACTTTTTAATGTTTTGCTTGGATAACTTCTGAACTTTCATAACATGCACACAGTTACTATCAATACCACATGCAAGTTAGTTCATTCAGGTGATGCTGAGAATTAGGAGACAGATGGGGGCTCAGTGCAGAGACTTTGACAGGTTCAGCCATGCAACTGTGCACAATAGAGTAACAAGAGTTATTATATGCAGATGTGTTATTTCACCTGTAGACATGTGGCATCACAATAACAAGGTGCAAGCAGTGAGTAAGCTAAAAACAAATGTATAGCAAATAATTATATAATATATCAAATATATGTATTTAGGAACTGTGGTGGGACGGTCTCTACTGGGCTGTCTTACTGTCCCAGCCTGGTCCTGTTACTAGAGATGATACATTATGAAAGACAAGTGTCAACTGATGATAGTGATGTTGAACTATTACTAGATTACCATGCATTACTATACAGTGTTTCTCAAACTTAATCTGTAAAATACAAAAACATAAGTCAAAAGTATGATGGTTGATGATGCTGATGTGTGAATGATACAGTATATAATGCAATACATAAGTAAAACAAATCGGTATGAAGGCACACCCATAAACTGCAGAGGTTGGTAAATAATGGTGTTCAGGATTATCTGAACACCATTATTCAGATAGCCACACCCCATAGGCTTGATTTGTGCAGAAGTTCCTACAAAGAAATGTGCACTCGAGCTCCATCTCGACCAAAGCTTTGACCAAATGTCACAGTGGTGACACTTCATGAGGGTCAAGGGTCAAACAATGAACACCATTACCTTAGTGAATATGAACACTATTAGCAAACATGAAAACCATGAGCAAATGATTACTAGATCATTCAACAGTTAACTGTGCGTTAACTGTAAGTTAATGCTTTTTACTCCATTAACTAATCTTAATTTGTGGTTTGTTATTGAACCCTTATTGTAAAGTGTTACCAATGTGGCTAATGGAACACAAACAAATAGATAGGTGAGCATTTATGCCTGCCTTCACATATAATTGATTTCCATTTATGAGATGCTGTGCAAATGCTAATGTTTTTGTCTGCTTGTTGTGCATTCAAAAGTTGAAGAACATTGAAAAGGTTATGGCCAATCCATTCAGTATGTGATCTGAGCCGTTCAGATGTCTTCAACAAATGGTTCAGCATAGCATAATATGAATGAAAACATTCATCATGATGCTTAAGTATGAATTAATGATTTCCAATTGCAGTAAACTTAAAACTTTAGTTTTAAACATGGTAATATGTCATATGTGATCATCAACAAAGTATTCTATGCCATTGTATCACTGTAACTGCTATACATTTAGAGAAAACAGGAAATAAATTCTGTGTTTTTGCCAGTCTCCACCAAACAGTTTGATGTTTGTGATGATGAAGTGCATTTTTCGAGGTACTTTGACATCACAACTAAGGGAAACTGGCGGTGTGGTGTGTGTTGAGTTCAGCTCTGTCTGGGCAGCGGGGGACTGCGGCGTCTGCAAGATGCTTTCTCATAGCTGCAAGATTCTTATTCTGATGTTCTGAGAGGGTTGGGCTTCCCGCTCACCTAGAGTGCAATGCCGTGGTGTGTATGGATGGTGAAGCTCTGTCTAAGCAGCACTTTACTTAGATGTCTGTGTCCAAGAGAGACCATTTTGTAATTGGCAAGTTACCTCTGGGTTAAGTAGACTTGAGAGTGAGCTAGAGAGTGAGCTGGGCTCAGTTTCATGCGAAAGAGAAGCAATGATGATCTAACTGGTGATCATCAACCACTGGGTTGCTGCACAAAATCAAGTAGGACCAAAGAAGAACAATATGGGATTCCTTGGTCACCTGAATAACTACATTTTCATTGAGGGAAATTCATCAAAGACTTCCATAAGATATCACATAACAACAACACAGATAGCTAAACAACAGAAAGACAATGATTTAAATGTGAACATGCAATGTATAGAAACCAGGGTGGCAACAACAGAACACATTTGATCAACTAACCAACTCTAGAAATGTTGACATACGTGACATAAAGCTGGTTTCTTCAACCAGTGCTGGACTGTGAATGTTCATATGGGTCGGTTTGAGCTATATTGACAAACAATCTATTCTGTCATCTAGGTTGGAGAAGAGGCTGGGGGAAAGTCTTGTAAAACATCTCTTTGTGTTGTCAGTCTTCGGCCCCCTTAGGGGAGAAATCCCCCCAAACTACTCCACAGAAAGGTCAACTGGTTGCTCAGCAATGTTCTTGCTTCAGGACACTTCTACCAGGGGGATGTTTGATGGCCAGAAAGGATGAGTATGAAGCTGTATGGCCCTTATCTTTAAATCCTCTCTGCTAACATATTTCTACTGTATATGTTTTCAATTAGAATGGTAGCGAGCGGAGAATCATGAAATAGAAAACAGTTGCCATTAAGGAGCACTATAGAGAGAGAGAGAGAGAGAGAGAGAGAGAGAGAGAGAGAGAGAGAGAGAGAGAGAGAGAGAGAGAGAGAGAGAGAGAGAGAGAGAGAGAGAGAGAGAGAGAGAGAGAGAGAGAGAGAGAGAGAGAGAGAGAGAGAGAGAGAGAGAGAGAGAGAAAGAAAGTTTGGGTTGAATGGCATTTTGAAAAGGAAAAGGAAGCCATTGAGCACACAGTGGAAACAGAGATTTCTTGTTTTACTGGGCAGCTGGTCTTTCTCCTGTCCTTACAATGATCAATGGACACAGATGAAGTCAGTGTGGTCATTTGGCCAGTCTGAACCGATAGGCTCTGTCCTCAACTGGCCATTATCTTTATAGGCTGAAGGAGAACACAACATAAAGACTCTTGTTCCTCTTGACTCATGAAGAATTGACCATGAAGGTCTGCATGAAGAAAGAGTATGCATCACTCGCATTCCTATGAGGCCAAAACCACTGGGATGTTTTTGGATATTTATTTCTGCTTCCAGATCAGTGAGAAAGGTGTGTGCAATGTTGAAGACAAACAATGGCTGAGGCAGATCACACCAAAACCTTTTGCAGGTTGTTCACTGCACTGCCTTTTAATTGAAGCCTCAAGCAGAGCCTGCACCTTTTTAGAGTAAAGCAACCATGGAATGTCTACACCTGAATCTTAAACGATGTTGGCTGCTTTGTTCTCAAGTTGAAATCTTTTGAAAGCACATACAATGCATTTGGAGTAATAGGGCCTTAGAGGAGTGACCTACGAGCACTGTTTAAGTATAGGTATTATTATTGTTGTTGTTGTTATGGTAATTATATTATATTATTTCTATAAACATTTGTAGAGACTAAACAGTGGTCTGAATGAAGGGACTCAGACTGCAGGCTGGAAGCAGATGGCCGTGTTATGTATAATTATGTATGATCATTGATTATGTATGGGTCACGTGTTCAATGAGCTGAGTCACCAACAGGTCATTGTTAGAAGTGACACAGTTGAAATTGTTGGTGGGGTTGAGTCACCTCCAACATGCACTCTGTTTGCCCACTCAAGTGGAGCCCTTCCCTCAGGGCAGACATCTGATCTCAGGGCAGACATCTGATCTCCAGATTTTTCATCTATCAACTTTGAAGCACGATCAAAGGCTGGACATGTTCAGCCCAGGCGTTTCAAGGTTACAATGTGCTAGGGTTTTATATCTGGCAGTTCAACACTCGAACACATTGAACTCTCTTACTTAAGGTGTGGTCGCCTATATAGAGGTTGGTGAGGGGGACGTTGTGATGGTAAGGTTATCAGGTCATGTTGAAATAAGAAGTTCAACCTCATTTGGATTTGAAGGGAAAGAGTACATTCACGTACAGGTAGGCTGTAGACTGGGGTTCCTTTATCTTTAGACTGGAAGTCAAACG
Source organism: Urophycis tenuis (assembly GCA_036785325.1). NCBI lineage: Eukaryota > Metazoa > Chordata > Actinopteri > Gadiformes > Phycidae > Urophycis > Urophycis tenuis. The sequence goes on from JAXIVH010000013.1 coordinate 411,706, forward strand.
TTCTAGCCCATGAATAGACTATCCTATAAATCTCATCGTTCTCTCAGTGTGTGTGCGGTGTGTGCTCAAGGGCTCTCTTATCCTAGTCAGGCAGCAGACACGGTGATGATAGAGTCTGTTTATGTTTCTGGGTTTCTTGGTACATGCAAAGCCTGCCCTTTCAAACCATGTGTCTGACAGACTGTTATTCTGGTTGCCATATTTGTTGTGTTTCCTTGGGATCGCATGGAGGTTTTGCAGGTGCGTGCAAGTTAGTGTGTGTAGCTATGTGAATGTGCTGCTGACTTTTTCCGTGCACTGACTATTTAAAACCATCTGTCCATCTTCTTTACTGATGTACTTTACTGATGTATTCGCCTGTAAGACGACAATGATACATGTGTGTTTGGAGGTGGGAGGGAACCAGAGGCTAGAAAGAACATGGAGAGAACATGTCAACTACATGCACTCCAGCCAAAACATGTGGAGGGGAAAGCCACCACACCACTTGTTATGATGTCACATGTTTCCATGTTTTCTCTCAGGAGACCCTTTTATCAGAGGTTTGGTCATAGGGTAAAGACAGGTCTCACTCAACACTAATTATGGGTCTGATACTTTGATGTAGCAGGGCATGGGCAGTAGACTAAACTAGTGAGGATAAGGCCTCTGTAAAGAGGGTCTATTGAAGGGGTGATCCACCTCCATGAGCCTAGCGTGGTGTGCATACAGTCACTCATGTGTCTTCCTCTCCATGAACCTTACAGCCAACCTGCCAGGCTCGCTGTGTTCCACTATAACAGAACATACGCCTATTGTGAAAATCGTGGCATGCAACATAAATTATGTTTCCGCAAAAATGTGCTGAAAAGTTAGAACATCTGGGATTTGCGTTCGATCCGCTCCGTAAAATGACGCAGATGTGTTCCCTGTGAGGTGACTGCATCAGGACATGAAGACACTCGGTATCAAACATGGACTCACAAACATCATTTTTGGTCTGCTAAAAAGAAGTAATATGTCAAATCGTGTCATCCCTTTCAAAGCTGCCTATGCACAAAAGCATGAAAGTGAATGCACAATAGTGATTTTGGAGCATGTCAGAAGGTCTTTACTACTTGCCTCATTGGAGAAGAAGAAGAGATGGAATTGCCCGGTCTGGAGTCGTTCAGAGAGGCTGCCATGTCTTCAGCCAGCACACTTCAGCACCCCACCTTTGGAAAGGCCACAGACACACATGAATCAATGTTGACATACGTATTGTACCCCAAACCCTAGCTATTGTCTTCCTTGAGCAAAATGGCCCTGCCTTGCTCCTAATGCTCTATTTGAATTAACTGTATGAGCCACTTTG
>JAXIVH010000013.1:415538-423038 GCA_036785325.1 Urophycis tenuis
CAGCCAACCATCGGCCAACCATCAGCCAACCATTGGCCAGCCATGACCACCACTGACCTGCTATCGATCATGTCTGCCGTGTGATGAAAAGAGACACCCACCAAGTGTGAGCAGCATCTCACCTCATCAACAACATGACCCAGACACCAGCGGGCTGGACGGTGAGCAGGTGGGAGGGCTTTGGGTAGGGAAAGGGGGGTCATTTCTGCTGGCCTGAACATGGTTTCATGTCCTCCTTGTAACCTGAGAGTTTCCTGCCCCGGTGGAGCTGCAGAACGCTGTGCTTCTAGGTGAGTCGGACAAAGACCTCCTCTGTCTGGGACCCGTGGATCACATGACTGGCCCAGTAACAACTGGGAGGTGTGTGTGTGTGTGTGTGTGTGTGTGTGTGTGTGTGTGTGTGTGTGTGTGAATGTTTGTGTGTCACTGTGTGTGTGTGTGTGTGTGTGTGTGTGTGTGTGTGTGTGTGTGTGTGTTGGGTGTGTGTGTGTTTGTGTGTGTGTGTGTGTGTGTGTGTGTGTGTGTGTGTTGTGTGTGTGAATGTGTGTGTGTCACTGTGTGTGTGTATGTGTGTGTGTCACTGTGTGTGTGTGTGTGTGTGTGTGTGTGTGTGTGTGTGTGTGTGTGTGTGTGTGTGTGTGTTTGTGTGTGAATGTGTGTGTCACTGTGTGTGTGTGTGTGTGTGTGTGTGTGTGTGTGTGTGTGTGTGTGTGTGTGTGTGTGTGTGTGTGTGAGTATTTGCTAAGGAGAAACCACTCAGGCGTTGGTTCCAGATTCCCTATCACGCAGACCATGGAATATATCTGTGTATGTGTCTGTTGATGTGTGTGTTTGTGTATGTGTCTGTTGATGTGTGTGTTTGTGTATGTGTCTGTTGATGTGTGTGTTTGTGTGTGTGTGGTGTGTGTGTGTGTGTGTGTGCTGTGTATGTGTCTGTTGATGTGTGTGTTCTGTGTGTGTGTGTGTGTGTGTGTGTGTGTGTGCTGTGTATGTGTCTGTTGATGTGTGTGTTTGTGTATGTGTCTGTTGATGTGTGTGTTTGTGTATGTGTCTGTTGATGTGTGTGTTTTGTGTTGTGTGTGTGTGTGTGTGTGTGTGTGTGTGTGTGCTGTGTATGTGTCTGATTGATGTGTGTGTTTCTGTGTGTGTGTGTGTGTGTGTGTGTGTGTGTGTGTGTGTGTGTGTGTGTGTGCTGTGTATGTGTCTGTTGATGTGTGTGTTTGTGTGTGTGTATGGGGAGGCTTTTCAGTTATCAGTTATCTGGGCTTGCAGAGAGGGTGTGTGCTGGACTACATGAGTAGGCACTGGCCTGTCCCTCTGATTGGTCATGTGGTTACCATTTGTTGAGACATCTGGCCGTTGCCCTGCTCCATTACCCTTCTCTTAGGTCCATCCTGATCAGTAAGCACTCTGCCCTGCATCCCACGCTACCAAAACACAACAACTACTTACCTAACAAACCATGGGACGCTGGTGTGTGTTTGTCCTCTCCCCGCCTGGAACAGGCAGAGGAGCTGAGGGTTTTGACGTTTATTAAATTAAATCTTAAAACAGAGGTTTTTAGTTTTTAACTTTCTTGTAATCAATTCAGTGTCATCTCTTATTCTGGCTCTCAAATGTGTCTGTGATTGAATGATTCCTTGATCTTGGGGTTTTTACCCACTCTGCTGTTGAGCCATTAGTTTTTCCTTAAAAGCTACATTTAAAAATGTTTTTAAATGTTTGTTTTTGTTTTGAATCAACAATCTTTTTTTACTACATTTTTCAGCTTTAGCAGGCTACAAAATTAGGTGATGTCATGAATTGTTTCAGGAAGGAGAGGCAGTTCAAATGTCTTCATAATGACGCCCAGCTTTAAACTACAGCTGTGTGAGCTCTTTATATTGTCACTGTGGAAGAGAAGTGAAACATCAGCTTTAAACTACAGCTGTGTGAGCTCTTTATATTGTCACTGTGTAAGAGAAGTGAACATCAGCTTTAAACTACAGCTGTGTGAGCTCTTTATGTTGTCACTTTGGAAGAGAAGTGAAACATCAGCTTTAAACTACAGCTGTGTGAGCTCTTTATATTGTCACTGTGGAAGAGAAGTGAAACATCAGCTTTGCCTGGAATAAGAGCACTTGTGCTATCTCAGCTTTTCATCGTACACATTTTCTACAAATGTTCACCGACCAAGAAAATATCCAGTCTGGTGAACTCATTTGCCCGATCTCTCTATAATTACAGGAGCATTAAGTCAAATTTTACTTTCTTGTTATTTTAATTGTGTTTTTGTGGTGGAAAAGCGATTTGCCAGTTCTTAGGGAAAAAAAAAACATCCAATGGAAAGGAGAATTGTTCCATAGAAAACAAAATACAAACCAAAAGTGGTTTGGCTTCACTGCTGTGCCAAAAGCAATGAAGAAAAATAATACAATCAGAAAATTAGATATAAGAAAACCACTCACCATTTGGAGGGGGTGGTGGGGGGGGAGCAGATACAGTCAGAAGTTGCTAACATGAGGATGTCAATTTATGTAATCCTTCCCTGACCAGAAGACTACCACTGTCCCAACTCAACCAAGCCAAAGTACAGATGGTGACAGATGCCTACGCAGCATGTATCTGCTGAGAGAGGGTGTCACCTGAACCCTTGTTGTCCCCTATAAATAGAGCTGCCTTTGTATCTGAGACTAGATGGTGCCGCTGGATCCTTGTCCTCTCATTGAGCTCCAGACCCACAGAGGGAGGGAGGAGGGAGCAGACGGCGACCACAATCTGCACCACAGAGCAGCAAGGCATGGCAAGGCATGCTGCTTATTCACTACAGTTGAACTGTAGCGCCCTGCCAGTAGGCCAGAGTGGGCCCCAAGCATTCTTGCGCCACATACACACAAAAACGTGGACAAGAAGTGATAACAGAGCTGCTGTGTGTCACAGAGAGATTCTGTTTGAGGACGGAACGTTTAGAAGAACAGAAATACCAGGAGGTTACATTTCATTTAGAAACTATTTTAAAGCGCAAAAAATGCACCAAAACTATTCAACAACAGAACAATGCAACAAAAAAAGAATAGCTATTAAAATAATAGCACTATATTGTAGTCTATGGCTTGGTTTGGTGGAGTGTTACTCCATGAGAAGGCTGAACCGTCTCTTGTTATCTGAAGACTTGAAGTGTTTCTTAAATAAGTGGCGCTGTGGGACTTATGGCAGCCTCGCTTGGCTGACTATGATAGGCTGAGATAACATTGTTTGTGTATGCAGCCATGATGTTACCATTCATTGTGGTTTGTGGTTTGTCATCATTTCATTGTGTGGGACTTTGTGTATGTGTGTGTGTGTGTTTGTGTCTGGCAAAAGTACAATTGAATGACTAGTCAGAATAATTGATCAAGATTCATAAAATACAAAAAGAAGAGGGACCAAAATCAATATGCACAGATGACACAAACAACTACACAACAACAAACACTGTGTGATCAAAGGAAGCCCGTGGGTCTTCCAGGCTGCACTACTATCATGACGGATTAGTGGTGCTGCCCACAACACACAGACTCTGACACACCCTCACCTTGTTCCTCTGGTGGACTCTACCTGCCACATGCGCGCAGGCATCATAAGATCCTTTCAGTACGCACACCTCATAATAATTAAAGTATGCTGATTTGGAATTGCTTTCTGTTGCTCCGGGGATCCACACTCATGTGCATAAACATACATGAACACACCATAAAAGAGCCTAATAAAACACAACACAATGCAATGCAAAACTATACAAGACAACAAATAACTTAATACAACTCAGCCAATACAGCCAACAGCCAAGCTCTGACAACTAGGGAGGGGCTCTGTTTGTAGCAGGGAGATAGGAGGTGGTGTTGCTCTCTCTTTAACAGAGCAATAGGAGGTGGTGTTGCTCTCTCTTTAACAGAGCAATAGGAGGTGGTGTTGCTCTCTCTTTAACAGAGCAATAGGAGGTGGTGGTCTGCTCTATCCTCTGCATGTGGATCTGTGGCTAGTGAAGCAGGGCGAGGATGAGGAGGCCTGAAGGGACTCTATAGGTGATGTGTGTGGCGCAGCCTGATGGGGGAGAGATGGAGGCGAGAGGGATGACGTCACTACATGACATAAACATACTCACACAGGCACACACACGTGTATACATCCCTACACACACACACACACACACACACACACACACACACACACACACACACACGCACACACACAGACACACACACACACACAGACACACACACACACACACACACACACACACACACACACACAACACAGTCGGCAAGGGATCTCATGCTTAGGCATTTTGGGGGAAATGTGTTGGCTGGAGTTTGTGGGTTTTCTCCTTGTTCTAAGTTTGTGACAAAGAGACGTCATCAGCAGGGGCAGACCCAAGGAGAACGAAAGCAAAGTTGGCTCTGGAGACGAGCTCAGAGGACGGGGGAATGTAGGAATAGGAAGAGGAGATGAGACCAGGTGGTTGTTACAGTAGCAGCCATAGACAGATGCACGATCAGACAGGCTGGTGCTTCTTGAAGTAGAAGCCCCAATGTTCCAGCTCCACTGACACTGTCAAGCTTTCACAAGCGTTGACATGTCTGCTCTGGAGGAAAACAAGGGCAGCAGTAGCTCAGTGTATAGAGCTGGTGGACAGAGCGGGTCATCCACTAACTCTAAGTTGCTTTGGTCAAAAGCGTCTGCTACCCTTTTAAAAAAATGAACACTGAACTAATGACAAGCAACATAAATAACGACAATTTAAGAAGAAGAAAAACATGAATAACGAAGAGGTTTCTGATGCGAGCGAGTTGAAAGAAATCCTGATCGCAAATGTAATCTTACTGGGGGAGGGGAGTGGCGTGTGTCACCATCCTACACAGAAGATGGAAGGAGTTAGATGTTAAAGACAACTTAAATGTTAAGGATGACTTAAATGTTAAAGTGATGGTTCGGAGTAAAATTCACCCTGAGGTAATTGCCACCAATAATCCAGCCAAATACCCCATCAGATGCATTTTTAGCAACGGTCAATATTGGTCAAGTTTAGGGGTATAAGCTGAATGGCTTAGTACTGGAGTGAATGGTACAGTGTGTATATCTCGTAAATTACCCCACTAATAATGCATGGATTGTTACCCAACTTCTGTAGTAGTACATATAGGGTCTGTACTCACAAAACAAGGCATTTGAAAGTTTGTAAGTACACCAGGAGTTTATTTAAAAGAGCACTTTCCTGATAGCTTCAACTCTCTGCTGCTAATGCTACCGCTGCGTCGACGTCTCTTCTGTCTTTCCGGATAAGTTCTGTGATGTCACGAGCGGCGGCACGGCTCTGACTGAGCGGGGCAGTTCAATTAGTGCACGGACACAGGAGTACGGGAAACACGTGTTTTAATAACAAAAACCGGGAATTAACCCAACTCAGGTAAGTCTTATACAAAATGGTATAAACAAAAAGAGGTTGACAAAAGGGTCAACATATAAATCAGACTCAATCTTACGATTGGAATGTCCACCTATGAATTCCGCCAATGCGGTCGTCGCTCCGATTCTGGAGATGCACAGTTCCGAGTTCCCGCAGGAAAACGCCTCTCCGGTGGACTGGCGTCCTCCGCCTTCCGTCCAATCTTCCACTCGACTCTCTCCTCCTGCCTGTACCTGACGGCTTTTGTATCCCTCATGGCCAATCAGCCCGATCAGGTACAGGTGCGTTAAACCTCCGCGTTGGCAGGGGTGGCGTTCCTCCCTCTGCCACCAGATGGAGTCATGCTCACCTGTGGCTGGACCCATCTGAGCGGAATATAGCGCCCGTCTAAGACGCAGCCTCTCGTGACGTCACAGTTCGTAAAAGTCCTCTTCAAAACTCACAAGTATAAGGAAAAAGTTAGTGAATTCAATACTCCATCTAATTTCAAGTATTCAATTATTCCAGTTGTCAATACATTTCGATGGAGTGTTGAATTCACTAACTTTTTCACTTGTGAGTTTGAAGAGGACTTTTACGAACTTATCCGAAAAACGGAAGTGACGTCGACGCAGCGGTAGCCTTAGCAACAGAGAGTTGAAGCTATCAGAAAAGTGCTCTTTTAAATAAACTCCTGGTGTGCTTACAAACTTTAAAATGCCTCGTTTTGTGAGTACAGACCATATATGTACTACTACAGAAGTTGGGTAACAATCCATGCATTATTAGTGGGGTAATTTACGAGATATACACATTGTACCGGACACTCCAATACTAAGCCATTCGGCTTATACCCCTAAACTTGATAAATATTGACCGTCACTAAAATGCATCTGAGGGGGTATTTGGCTGGATTATTGGTGGAAATTACCTCAGGGTGAATTTTACTCCGAACCATCACTTTAAGTACAAGTTAGATATGAAGTATGAGTTAGATGTGAAGTACGAGTTAGATGTTAAGTATGAGTTAGATGTTGAGTTAAATGTTAAGTACGAGTTAGATGTTAAGTATGAGTTAGATGTTACGTATGAGTTAGATGTTAAGTATGAGTTAGATGTTAAGGACGAGTTAGATGTTAAGGACATGTTAGATGTTAAGTATGAGTTAGATGTTGAGTATGAGTTAGATGTTAAGTACGAGCTAGATGTTAAGGACGAGTTAGATGTTAAGTATGAGTTAGATTTTAAGTACGAGTTAGATGTTGAGTATGAGTTAGATGTTAAGTACGAGCTAGATGTTAAGGACGAGCTAGATGTTAAGTCATAAGTTAGATTTTGAGTATGAGTTAGATGTTGAGTATGAGTTAATGTCGAGTATGAGTTAGTGTTGAGTATGAGTTAGATGTTGAGTATGAGTTAGATGTTGAGTATGAGTTAGATGTTGAGTATTCATGTTGGCCGCTGGCTCCCTGACAGCTAAACCCCTTGCACTCTTGCACTATTCCTCCCCCCATCTCTCTCTTGTCTTCTCTCTCACTCTCATTTTCTCCCTTCCCTCTGTCTGTTCTTCTATTTCAGTTCATCTCTGCACTCTGTCCCTCTCTCTTCCCTCTTTGTGCTATCCTTTGCTCAGAAAAAGCTTTTGCTTCAGTGACTAAAGGAGTCAGATATGTGTAAAAAATGGATGCATCGCGTGTAGGAGGTTTTTACTTTCTGTTTGTCACAGACTGACTTGAAATGTGAGCGTTATTAATCCATTTGGTGCAAAGCTGGAGTAACGATGCAGAGATACACACAAACACACACACACACGCACACACACATACACACACACATACACACACACACACACACACACACACACACACACACACACACACACACACACACACACACACACATACACACACACACACACACACACACACACACACACACACACACACACACACACACACACACACACACACACACAGCCACAGTGACAGTGACATGCCACACAATGACACTACCTCATATGACACACCAGCAACTAATTGGCACATGCCATACACACAAATAGACAAATACAATGTATACAATATATATTTATTTAT
>JAXIVH010000013.1:427350-442350 GCA_036785325.1 Urophycis tenuis
GTGGTGGGGTTCACGCCGGCCAAGTCCTCCCTCCAATTAGCAGATGGAAATAGATAGAAGAATAAGATGATGAAGCTGCTGGGAGAGGAAGAGGAGGGCATCGGAGCAGAGCCAGAGGGCGAGAGAGAAGAGGAAGCCTGCACTCTCTGTCACTACAGGGCTGTCATTGATTTATGCTCCCAGTCACGGGGGGCTGAGAGGCTGCCATATTGGGCCCACCTACGCAAAATGTCTACCTATACACTCAGTTAATTGAGCCCCTCTCTGACAACACAACAGTGTCACACGTCCGGCTGTCCAGATATGGGGAGGAATGGATGACTTCTTCATCATAGGAAATGTTACCGTCCTCATCATCGTATATACAGTATACAGTATAAGTAAGTTAGTATAAATAAGTTAGTATAAATAAGTATGTACATATATGTGTGTGTGTGTGTGTGTGTGTGTGTGTGTGTGTGTGTGTGTGTGTGTGTGCGTGTGCGTGTGCGTGTGCGTGTGTCTGTGTGTGCGTGTATGTATAGTGTGTATGGTGGAACCATGTGTTAATTAGTTAGGATTTTCACATAGGAAGTCAGTCATTCATTATAATAATGTATAATTTAGTAAAAATTCATTTTAGAACACATGAATACATAATCATTTACTGGAAATAGCAGGAAGATAAACATTTGGTGTCGGATCATTTGTATCACTAAAGAACCCATCTTGAACCACTTCATAATTAGCTATTAGCCATTAGCTAGTTGCCATTATTATGTCAAAATAATTATATGCAGCTTTGTACAGTTTTTTGACTCAAGTGTTAATACAACTCTTTTCTCATTTGTTGCTTCTTCTGAGGATCTATTTATTACTGCGGCCAGGGGATAGTGTCACACACTGACACACAAAAGTTTGCGGTCAATTTAAACATGAGTTGGCAGAATTTACAAGCAGACTTCATGGCACTCAACTCTAGTAAAGTTAGCTAGCCACGCACACACACCACGCCCAGCATGTACCCAACGCTGCACGCCACTCGTCTGTTAATGTAATCAATGTCTTCGGACAATGGGTGCGGCAGCATCAGTAAATGGAGGGTGGAGCGTTTTATAGCGGGAAAAGAACACCCCAGCTGAACCTTCCCATGGAAACCAGAGGCTAATTACAAATTGTGACAGCACACAATTAGGGCCACACCTACACGGGTGGTTGGTGTAGGATTGAAGGCTAGCTATTGGGTCTGTGTGTTTTGTGTGTGTGTGTGTGTGTGTGTGTGTGTGTGTGTGTGTGTGTGTGTGTGTGTGTGTGTGAGAAACACCATCATTTGTATAAACATGATTGATTACTGAATCATGATTGATTATGATTACTGAAATCACCAGACCAATTCACAAATGCATATTAGTCTGGAACCTCTCAGTTTATTTTTCGATTTCTAAGGTGTGATATCAACTAACCTGACACACTAGATGGTTTGATAGACAGAACCACCTACAAAGTTGTCCTTGGAAAACATTTGGAAAAGGGCAGACACTTTCAAACAATACTGACAGGTGATTGGATGAAGTATCTGACTATCACCGTCTATCACATATCACATACATCATGTAGTTCTTCATATCTCCAAACCGCTGTGGTTCGGCCACAGCGCCTTCACTTGAGCCCTACAAGGTAAGTTATCAACAGGCGCATGCCTCCTAACTCTACTGGACACATGTCTGTTGATGAAGACGCCTCAGTGCTCCCATAGGCACTCCCCTCTACAGTCAGGGACTCAAAGCCCACAGTAGATGAACGTGGTGACTGGCCTGGCCCAGGCTAGGTCTGTCAGATCTGTCCCAATGGAAAGGGACGCATACACCAGATATAAACCAATATAAACCTTTTGGCTTTCATGGTTCCTGTGTGCTTAAGACTTTTATATATCTTCACTCTACATTGTGTTCAAGTAATGAAATACATGATACAATGAAATATGTACTTCAAATCTGAATGATCTAGTCAATACAAATATGAAAGTCCTTACTTGCTTAAGACTCATGAAAAAAGTCTTCATCTTTTCCTTGTCAGACACACTGGTGCTCTAAGTAGCTGCCCTCCTTAAGACAAAGAGCTTCTCCATGAAGCCGCTATGGGCGTGTGATGACAGCGCTATGGTTTGGGGAGCCCCTGATACCACAGCTGGCTCCAGGGAACCAGCAATGTTGCTGTAGCTCCAGAGAAGTAGCTTAATTGTGCCACTTTGAGGAAACGACAGGAAGATAATCAATACAATCTATAAGCTTGTTGCCTACAAAGGGGGCCTTCCCTGGTGAGGTGAATAGCTGAAGTTGTTCATGTACAATAAACAAGCTCTTGTTTAAAGAACTGTAATCATGCCCGAGATGTAGACAAGTGTTGTTATTATGACTTTACACTGGTGCTATTCATCTGTAATGTTGTGATTTCTAGGTCCTGGTACATTTCTAAGAGACACATATTAGGTTTTAGTGTTTGCTGGACTTACCAGTCTCCTCGTTCAGCAGGTTAAAGGTCAATCCTTCCTCCGTGGGCTCATTGATTTGGTAGAAGATTCTGGTCCCTTTGGCCCATAGAAACCCTTGTTTCTCTGTCTCTCTGTATCGCTCTCTCTTTCAGTTCCTCTCTAGAAGTCTACCTCTGTATCCGTGTCTCCAGTCCCCACCAGAGCTGCTGCAGCCGGACTGCTGCGAGTCATACTGCCACGGGCCGGGAGCTTTGTGTTTGGGGTCTGGGTGGAGGTGGGTGGTGGTGGGTGGAGGGAGCTAGAGGGGTAGAAAAAGCCCACAGCCTTGTGTCAGTCAAGCAGCCCAGGAGCATAGTTTGGGTGGGCCGCCTTCCAGACCAGCTACAGACTGCTCTATTCCCGTCTGCCACATGAGCAGTGGCAAGGCACTTTTTTATTTATAACTCTTTTGCTCATTCTTTCTTTATTTTGCTCATTCTTTCTTTATTTTGCACATTCCTTCTTGATTTTTTTGTTCCAGAGGAGTGGTAAAGTGAGGCTCTGTGGCAGACCATGTAATTGCAGAGTGACCAGTCACCGGGTTTATGTAATTGTAGGCTTCATCAGGAGGAGAGAGGGAACTGCCAGCAGCACAAGGTAAAGGACTTTGGGGAAGAAGGGAAAAAAAAATGCTGAGAAAAAAATCTGAACTACTCAGACCACATAAATAAATGAGGGAAGCTGGGATCCAGATGTGGCTTGGAGGAGGGGAGGAAGGGAACACAGGAGAGAAAGAGAGAGAGAGAGACAGAGAGAGACAGAGAGAGAGAGACAGACAGACAGACAGACATACAGAGAGACACAGTTCACACTTGTTTTCGGGTTAGCAGGGGAGTTGCGAGGAGAGCAAAGAAAGGGAGAGTGAAAGAAAGAGACAGACAGAGAGAGAGAGAGAGACAGACAGACAGACAGACAGACAGAGAGAGATACAGGGACTGAATCAAAACGCAGTGCTGACTGAGAGTTTTAGTTCTCAGGAACAAAGAAGAGAAGAGGGAAGAAGATAGATGGAGAGAACGGTAGTGGAGCAGAGAGGAGACAAGGAGAGGGGAGAGGAGGAGAGGTAAGACCATAGGTATAGGAGAGGAGAGGAGAGGGGAGGAGAGGGGAGGGGAGGAGAGGGGAGGAGAGGAGAGGAGAGGGGAGGGGAGGGGAGGGGAGGAGAGGGGAGGAGAGGGGAGGAGAGGGGAGGGGAGGAGAGGAGAGGAGAGGAGAGGAGAGGAGAGGGGAAGAGAGGGGGAGGAGAGGGGAGGAGAGGGGAGGGGAGGGGAGGGGAGGGGAGGGGAGGAGAGGGGAGGGGAAGAGAGGGGGAGGAGGAGAGGAGAGGAGAGGAGAGGAGAGGGGAGGGGAGGGGAGGAGAGGAGAGGGGAAGAGAGGGGGAGGAGGAGAGGAGAAGGGGGAGGTTTTGGGGGAGGAGAGAGGATGTTGAGGCTGGGAGTCTTGTTGTTTCTGGATCCTAACACCAGCTCCCGAGTGTCTAGTTTCACTTCAGCGCTGGAAAAAAGGTTCCCTTCTGGAAATAAAAAAGGAACAAAAAATGAGAAAAGGAAAAACATAAATGCCTGCTGGTTCCCATTAACTGGTCTGCTGTGGGTCAGGGGATGATACTGGTTCCATTAACTGGTCTGCTGTGGGTCAGATGATGATACTGGTTCCATTAACTGGTCTGCTGTGGGTCAGGGGATGATACTGGTTCCATTAACTGGTCTGCTGTGGGTCCGGGGATGATACTGTGTATTTATACTGGTCAGAAGAGTGAGGACTCATGCAGCCCATTAGCGCCTCCTGCTCTGTCTAAAGTCAATAAATATCAAGCTTATGTGTCAATTGGACTTGAAACAGGCTTCTTTTCTCCATTTCTTAAGTTATTTTCCTGGCTGAGGCAGAAAGTGATTGTTCATTTCCATCAGAACAGCACATAGCAGTGGGCAGAGGTCATTCACAAATGAATGGTGACTGAAGAAAGTCTCTAGTTGTGTTCCAAGGCTAGGGTTTTGTGGGTTGACATTTTATTTGCTGTTGGGAAAAAAGCGATTGTTCAGTTTATATATCTGGGGGTTTGTTCCTCGCTTCTGGGATCTGGGATGTGAAACATCTCATTTCCAACTGGAAAAGGGGCCTCCATGAAAATACAGCAGCTGGCCACGATTAAAGCTGGTTTCTCATTGGCACAGTGGGGTCGCCCAGGAAGAGAGACACACCCTCCATCCATCCTTCCAGAAAGAAAGAAAGAAGGAAAGAAAAAATAATCAGCCCCTTGCAGCTCCAGAAGCAGAATATGGACGGTGTGTTTTTCAACTGTCTGCCAAGAAGAGTTGTGGAAGCCCTAACCCAGATAGACAGACAGACGGCCAAATGGACAGACTGAAAGATGGATGGATGGATCGGTGGTTGAACAGACAGACAGACATTCAAACCTACAGACAGACAGATGGTTAGACAGACAGGGGGAGGGGTTGTTGTACAGGCGGACATGAACATGAACACAACAATAAACAGGGACAAACGGAACAAACAGAAGGAACAGGCAGGCAGACAAAGAGACTGTTAAGAGGAGGAAGGAGGAGCTAACATGAGATTCAGAAGAGGGCTGGAGAAAGACTGAAAGAATTGTGTGAAAAATAAAAAACTGCAGAAAACAAAGGCAAATAATAAACAAAGGCAAATATAAGATAAAAGGATTGACAAGGAAACGAGCAAACCATTTTCTGTTCCTCTTACCGAACCAATGTAAGTTCAAATGGCAGGCAAACATGTGTAGATCACAATGGAAAATAAGTGTCTTCCACTCAGGGCATGTTATACAGTAGCTCCCAACCTTTGACTTGAGGTGTTCATCTTGTCATGAAGACCTGGTGGACCATCTCAAAGGCCAGTGCTGAAACATAAGCAGTGGCTGAGCAGAGCCTACACAGCCCTCTCTGAGTCTCACCAGAGACTCATAGTCCCAGTGTGTTTTCACACTAATTAACACACAACAGCAATCCAAACAATACAATGGAAAACATGTGATGGAATGCACAAAATGCACAAAATAATAACAAGCCGTAAATTCATATTGACTGAACGATACTTAGAATATATTTACTTTCAATGATGTGCACAACTCTTATTGAAAATGTGTCTATTTCTAAAAGAACTTCCCACAGCAGTCTCCACTACTGTTAGGTACCACCAGTGGTGTGTAACACAAGAACTCAGAAGTAATGCTCACCACTCTAAATGGACAGAATGGACCTGTATCCTAAATGTAGAATGTCTCTATGTCATTTAGATATTTGATACCTCTGTATATCCCAGACCTTTCATTTCTCACATAGAAACCAACTCAACCACATGGTCTGCAGAGCAAATCTGAGCTTCACTGGTGTATGTGTAACCGGCTTTGTGTTTAAGTGTCACTGACGTGCTTCTCGTGTTGGAGTCCATTGCGTGCGTTGCTCATTGCGGTACTTCTCCTGTCCGCTCCACTGCACACTCTGCGCTCATCCGGACAAACAGGATCATCTGGCCCTCCACTGCCTCTCCTTACTGGGCTCATTATGACGTTCCTCAGCGCAACCTTACTGCTTCAAAATAAACTCTTCTTCATTTCTGTGTCTCTGACACTGTAGATGGAATGCTTCACAGTATAGAATACATTCTCACATCACCAGTGGTGATGATGAGACGTGGTATTTTGAACATGTTAGAATGTTGGCTGCCCAGATAACACATTGTGGGGAGGAGAGGAACCATTCCCTGCCCAAAGATGGAAATATTGAAATTGATTTTCTGCTTTTAGGATTTATTTTCTTTCTCTTTCTTTTAAATGGAAATGGCTTGACTTTGGAACTGGGACATTTATGAGTAGGCCTAGCCTATGCTTGTGTCTTCTAAAATGATATTCTTTGCGACTGAGTCAGCCTTATGGGTGGAACCAACACAGTAGAGTTCACTGTGATGTTCGGATGTGAGTGACGATGGTGCGCTTGCATGATTTGTTTAGCTTTCTTCTTCTTTTCTTCTCCCACAGGAAGACGTTACATCCAGTTGACTGAAGCTGGAATAATGAGAGGGCTCCACACGGCTGCGTGTGCTACGCTACACTGTACATGTGGATCATGCTTTCATCCGAAAATCATTGAATCCATCCAGCTAGCATCCCTCCATCATCCATCCATCATCATTCTTGCCTGTCGCTCTGTCTATCTAACTCTCTATTTCTCCATATATTTATATAAACCCACCCAACCACCCCTCTATCAATCTCTGTTTGTTTATCTATGCATTCCATTCATCTACTCATCTGTCCATGCACTCATCCATCTATCTATCTATGTATCTGTCTCAACTCTTCTCAGCAGTAGTGAAACTGTTTCTCTCTGTTTGTAAGGCTCTGCTCCTTGGTTTGGGCTTTTGTGGAGGACATGTAAACTAGTTCTCTGAAGTTCTATAAAATTGTACTGCCACCTATTGGGGCACTGGTGTCAGAACAAGAGGTGCCCTAAATATTTGATCATCCAAGGTTATGCACTGTGAGCAGTGTGTGTGTGTGTGTGTGTGTGTGTGTGTGTGTGTGTGTGTGTGTGTGTGTGAGTGTGACACAACACTCCTTGTATATAGGTGCTGATAACAGCTGATAAGATAGATTTGCTGTAAGCCTTGACAACTATAGGACAAAGGCTGGTGACCAGCCTCACCCTTGGGGTTAAATAACATCTATTGTATCGTAAACTAAGCACATTGACAGCTCCCCAAAATGATCTGTCATCATACAAAGAGGCTGTAAAGAAATGTAGCAGTTATTGGCCTATTTCTTTAAATCAACAAAGTAATCTTTTGGAATCATGTGTGAATCGAGTGTGACGATGTAAGAAGTGGAGGAGGGGAAATATGGGCCATGAAACTACCTTGATAAACCAACCAACAAACAACTTATGTGTTAGAAAATTATAGCTACTTTATTTTAAGATGAAGTCTATTGGCTTTATGCTTTATGTTATGTATTTACCAATGTCACATGTTTTTCTATGTATTAGCATCATATCATAGAGAAACTTATTAGTTAAAATTATGGTATTCATTTTGTTGATTGTTACTTAAATAATAGAATAATTTAAATTGGCACATTTTCAGTTTGTCTGGTGAGAATGTACATGTGATAGACAAACAATGTATACGTAACAAACAAGTAAAATATATTTTAGTTTTTGCAGTGTTATATGGGTCATAATGGATCTTGCTTGTAAGTCAATCTGTATTAACCAATATAAATGGAGTTGTAGTTATTGCATGTTTGGGTAAATTAAACATGGATCCTGAAACCTTTTGAAGAAGAACACAAGTACCTCAAACCGAATGTATCTAAAATACATTTTAATCTTGCTGAAATATTTTTTCACAATATTTTCGGATTTCTTTTTTTTTTTTTTACAATATTAATCTGTCTTCATTCACTTCATCCTGGCTCAGGTCTTCTTGATGGACTCTCATACAGAACTGTAAAATCATGTTCATGTCAATTAGTTGTACTTCAAGGCACAAGACAACAGCCGCTGCGGAGTAACCTGTGGTGTCTGACAGCAGGACATGGAGGCTGGAGGGCTTCAGCACTGACTGAGGACAATGTAGTCGTGGTGGAGGACTGAGGGCTGAATAGAACTACATGTGCTCTAGAAAGAGAGGAAGGGCTGAGATGGTCAAATAATGCAATAAAAGTGATAACAACTGCTGTGTCTTTTTATTTTCAATGGAATTCATGTATAAAAAGATAAATCAGTTGCACTTTTTGAGTTTTGTAAGTGTTTTCTTTTTAAGTTTTTTGTTTGGGTTCCATATTTGTCTTCATTACATAACCAAAGTGCTTTTTACAGTTTTTCTATCTTTGCCAAAGCAAGGGCGGGGGGGGGGGGGGGGGGGGGGGGGAGATTGAAAAAGAGAAACATCCTGGGTTCTGGGAACGTCTGGGCTGCAGAACGCTGTCAGACACAATCTCAGAAGGGAGGGCGGAGGAACGGTTTGTTTCTGGTGGTGGGCGTGTTCCCCCAGATATGATCTGATGGTACTGTGTCATGGCTCAACTTCTGAAAGAAGGGAAGAAAGAGGGAAAGAGAGAAAGAAAGAAAGAAAGAAAGAAAGAAAGAAAGAAAGAAAGAAAGAAAGAAAGAAAGAAAGAAAGAAAGAACGAACGAACGAAAGAGCAAAAGAAGGAACGAAAGAACAAAAAGAAAACCAAAACAAAGTACATTATTAAAAGGGTGAACAATATTGCATGTCTACAGCAACAAAAGCTTCAAAAATACATTTACTGTGAAATGTAAACCTGGACACTAAATCATATTTTGTGTTTCTATTGTGAAAATATTTTTTGTTCTGAAGTAAATGTCTGTCCTTTACTGACAAACGAACACAATGCCAATACATAAAAGAAAACACATCATAAAACAAAGATCCCTCTGATCGCTACATGCAACTGAGGAAGAGGAGGAGGAGGAGGAGGAGGAGGAAGAGGACGTGGAGGAGGAAGCAGAGAGGAGGTGGTCTCACCTCATCACTGGATGCAGGCGCAGCAGCTCATGCCTGTGCGTTCCTCCGTCTCCTGCCAAAGGCCTTGGAGCCCACGTTGGTGGGTACAAAGTTGCTGTGGGCCATTCCCCCCGACCGGCTGAGGAAGTCGGCCAGGCGGTGGGTGACGCAGGTGGCCGTGTTGCAGGCGCGCTTCTGTGCTGTAACGCTGCTTCAAGAGAGGAGGCCGGGAGTTAGCCTGACCACACTGTCACCACTCAGCCATATGGAGTACTACACCTGAACGTGGACACTGGACACACACGCAGATAACACATGGTGCACACACTCACATAGACTCAAAATGCATGCACACACACACACACACACACACACACACAAATACAATGATGTGCACAGAGGCAAAGATGTAGACATATACAGGTACAAACACAACATGTACTGAAAACACTGATAATAGCACAAACTGCATGTTCTAGACTACATCACCACCATATTCAGACACACACACACACACACACACACTTGCGTACAGACACACAAACACACTCCATAAGAGATAAACATCCAAAAAAGAACCATAGCAGTGATTATAATACATAAGTAATAACAATCATCATACATAATTAGATGCTGGGTCATAATTTCTTCTTACCTTTGATACTTTGATACTTGACGTCTATTATGACTTATTTAAAGACCATACATTAAAAAAAAACTTAAGTAAAAGGCCATTCGCTGACCAGTTCCACAAAAGGGGTTTAGATCTTCAATCATGGAACTAATTTATAAATAGGAATGAAGGCTAAGGCTTCCTGGTAGAAAAATATGTTTATTGAACAAGAGAAACAAGGTGTGGCAGGAGTGGCTCATTTATTACAGTTGGATATTAGTTGGATGTGTATTTCTCTCAGCTCGTTAATGTCATGGGGGGGGGGGGGGGGCTTCAGATGCCATCACATGATTGGTTGGCTTCTGATCACATGATTGGTTTACACACATACAGAAACTGATCAATATGTCGCAGTTGGTGCTGCGGGATAACTATTACTTTTGATTTAATCTAAAGTTACATCTATGAGAACTACAATTGATTGTCAGAAATGAGAGGATATGCTGGATATTCTGTATCGCACGGGGAGGACTGAGAGGTTTGGAGGGGAGTGTGTTATCTAAAAGGAAGGAGGAATAATGAAAATAGAAAAAAGGTTTGGGGTTTTCTGATGTCAGTCAAGCAGGCAAAGATCCACATGCAGCTGGTGTTTGTCAATCAAACAAGGATGCAGGGGAGAGGAGACAAAAGGAGAGGTGAGGAGTAGGGAGGAGGGAAGGAGAGAGAGGATGAGAGGAGAAGAGAGGAGCAGAGAGGAAAGGAGAGAGGAGGAGAGGAAAGGAAAAGAGTAGATGAGAGAGTAGACGGAGAGACAGCAGGGGGAGGCGGAGGGGTCAGTAAGGGTGGGCCAGGGTTCTCTAGATGCTGCCAAACGGGTCGCCGTAGCTTGCATAGCTGTCGCCCTCAGGCACACTGCGTTTCCTCCCAGGCGTGCCCGCTCCCACGTTAGTGCGGGGGAACGTCTGCAACTTGTGCAGCTCCTGAGACAGTTTGCCCAGCACGCAGGTGCTGAGGTTGGAGCAGCGCTTGGTTAGGGGTCTGTCCATGCTGCAGGGGGAGGGACAGACCACACATGCAAGATAACAGGCTCATGTCGATACAGGGAACACATGCAGGCTGAAAGACTTGTACACTCACTCCCTGACTCACTCGCTCATTCGTTCACTCGTTCATTCATTCACTCACTCACTCACAGATGCATGCACATATGTACGCAAACATATCAGATATTAGTACATTCTCTGTCACACTGAAACAGGTTAGCTCTCTTCTGCAATCCACATGCACTTCTCTGGAACAGAGAACCCATTCAACCCAGGAGACCCAAACAAACTGCATGGAAAAAGGAACAGAACCACAAAATACAACGTCCCAACATTCCAAGGCGGCATGCTCTCCTCTCCACCCATCGTTTGCTCCTCCTTCTCATGCTCCACCCCTGCCCTGCACCATCACCACCCCCACCACCCACAGCCCTCCCATCATATCACGCTATCTGACACCCACAGGGCGTAAAACAGGGAGAAAACCGGCCACTCTCCTAACTGTCATGCAACAGAAACTAATTGACATCATGCGCATGAGCGTGCTCAGTTATGTGGACACAACCAAGCCGTCAACATCCCCACGATGGGCAGGCGGTGCAACAATAGAGGTCAACAATTCAAACAACGCTATCCTCCATCTCCATCCATGCAAGGGGAAGGGTCACGACATGGCGATATTACCAGGGTGTTATTTTGGTGTTTTATACAGAAATCCGCAGGGGGACACATACCTCTGACTCAACCCCTCCTCAAGCAAGAGGGGTTGGGATGGCAGAGGAGAGGGTGAGAGAGGGTGAGAGAGGGTGTGTGTGTGTGTGTGTGTGTGTGTGTGTGTGTGTGTGTGTGTGTGTGTGTGTGTGTGTGTGTGTGTGTGTGTTGAGTAAAGCACTCTAACAGCACAGTTGGTACAGCGGTGGCAGCCGTGACAAAGGGGGGGAATGGAATTGAAGTAGTACAGCATCTGCAGTGTCCACGACCCCACCCACCCACCACCCACCACTCACCCCACACACACACCACCCACCCCCCACCCCCACAGCTCCAAAGAAAGATGCGACCAGCGGCCATCACAGCCCCCAGACTATAGATACACTTTGTTTTCTCAATGGTTCTCCTCATGGCCTTGTGCTGTCAAAGGGGAATTAAATGCTTTCATAAGAGAGAGAGAGAGAGAGAGAGAGAGAGAGAGAGAGAGAGAGAGAGAGAGAGAGAGAGAGAGAGAGAGAGAATGTACCTGTTCCCCTCCACCGCCTGCTGGTCCAGTTCCTCCGCTGTCATCTGGACAAACTCTTTGACGATGGCGTTGAGAAGCCGCCGTGCTTCGTAGTCGGTGAGGGTCACGTGGTCTGTCATGGACTCCATGCCCGGCCTGGGGGGGGGGGGGGAGGAGAGAGAGAGAGAGAGGGATGCCCTTACACAAACATAAATCCCTCTACCAGAATTAACACTCAGCAGTTAAAGGTGCACATGCACATGGGTGTGTGTGTGT
Organism: Urophycis tenuis; assembly: GCA_036785325.1. NCBI lineage: Eukaryota > Metazoa > Chordata > Actinopteri > Gadiformes > Phycidae > Urophycis > Urophycis tenuis. The sequence goes on from JAXIVH010000013.1 coordinate 439,515, forward strand.
GTGCGTGTGTGTGTGTGTGTGTGTGTGTGTGTGTGTGTGTGTGTGTGTGTGTGTGTGTGTTTCTGTGTGTGTGTGTGTGTGTGTGTGTGTGTGTGTGTGTGTGTGTGTGTGTGTGTGTGTGTGTGTGTGTGTGTGTTTCTGTGTGTGTGTGTGTGTGTGTGTGTGTGTGTGTGTGTGTGTGTGTGTGTGTGTGTGTGTGTGTGTGTGTGTATGTGTGAGTGTGTGTGAGTGTGTGTGTGTGTGTGTGAGTGTGTGTGTGTGTGTGCATGTGTGTGTGTGTGCGTGTGTGTGTGCGTGTGTGTGTATGTGTGTGTGTGTGTGTGTGTGTGTGTGAAATAAAGGTGTGTGTGTGTGGGTGTGTGTGTGCGTGTGTGTGAAATAAGGGTGTGTGTGTGTGTGTGTGTGTGTTTGTGCGTGTGCGTGTGTGCGTGTGCGTGTGTGCGTGTGTTTGTGCGTGCGTGCGTGCGTTTGTGTGTGTGTGTGTGTGTGCGTGTGAGTGTGTGTGCGTGTGTGTGTGTGTGAGTGTGTGTGTGTATGCGTGTGTGTGTGTGTGTTTATGTGTGCGTGTGAGTGTGTGTGTGTGCGTGTGTGTGTATGCGTGTGTGTGAAATAAGGGTGTGTGTGTGCGTGTGTATGTATGCGTGTGTGTGAAATAAGGGTGTGTGTGTGTGTGTGAAATAAGGGTGTGTGTGTGCGTGTGTATGTATGCGTGTGTGTGAAATAAGGGTGTGTGTGTGTGTGTGAAATAAGGGTGTGTGTGTGCGTGTGTATGTATGCGTGTGTGTGAAATAAGGGTGTGTGTGTGCGTGTGTGTGTATGCGTGTGTGTGAAATAAGGGTGTGTGTGTGTGTGTGAAATAGGGGGTCTAACTGGTCATAGAAGCATGACGTCTGTGTTAGACCCCCGATCCCCCATCTCTCCTACAGGAGAAACGCCCGTCTGTGGAGCGCGGCCACATATGAAGCAGATTGATGACTGGATTGATCTGCTGGAGTGGCTTGGGTGCTTTCTATAAAGCTATAGGCAGATATATATACAAAGATATATATATATATATACAGATATAAATATTTCTACTATTACATCTATCAAGCGCTCGTCAAATACCTGACCCTTAAATACAAATTATTTGTTTCTTTCATTTCATTTTAATTTGATTTGATTTTAATCACATTAGTCTTTATATATATAATAATATATCATTATTATTATATTATAACATTGCCAACATTTTTTTTATTGAGATATTCAATGTGTATTCAATGTGTCTATGTTCAATGGTATATTAACTAAGGTTATGCTATCACAACAATAAATAGGATGCAGCGGTTTTCTATAAGAGAAATCAAATGAAGATAAAAACTCCATGTCAGAGTGTTCTCCAAATAATGAACAGTAAATGTAAGTGAGAGTGGCGGTCTGACCTGGCAGGAGCAGCTTGCGAGCAGTACATCTGGCAGATCACCAGCGTGTAGGCAACCAGGAACACAGAGATCTTCAGCACAACCATGGTCCCTACACAACGACGCCAGGAGAACACACAACACCACATCCCAACAGTCTGTTGCAAAGTTCAGACACACAACCACATGACACAATCCCATTCTCTGAGGTGAAGTCATATCTCCAAAGGCAGACTTCAGAGCAAAGGAGAAAGCCATTAGCCATCTAGAGAGAAGAAGATCTTTGGTTAAATTCAGAAGGTTACTTCTGGTCCTGGATTTGGGCAGTTGCCGTGTTGGTAAGATTTGCTGGTGCTTCAGCTCAACGCTAAACTGCATGCTACTACTATTACTAAATGTTTTCCTGACATTTTCCACTACTCAATATGAGTACCACAGTTGCCTCACAAGAATCAAAAGTGCACATTGACACACAAACACACACACACAGACAAACACACACACACACACACACACACACACACACACACACACACACACACACACACATACACACACACACACACACTGTGTTCCCCCGCAAAAGCAAACTGTTCCCTGTTCCCGCAGCTCATCCACACGGTGATATGGGACATGTAGTTCTGTCATGTTTTGTCCCTGATGTCTACAAATGGTCCCCCCTCCCCAGCAGAATGAGTGGGGCCCTGGTCAGACATGCCCAGGTGAGGGGACATTGGAGGTATAGGAGGTGGGAGGTATGGGAGGAGGGGAGGAGGGGGTCCTAGCCTGTGGCTTGTTGCCTGTAGCTTGGGGAGAAAGGGGGTGGGGGGGCCGTTGTGGCCGTGCCAATTCCCCTGGGGGAGCGGTGCATTAGTGTAATGAGCTGCTAGCAGTCCTCTCTCACTTTCTCTCTCTATCCCTGCTTCTCCCTCCCTCTCTGTTCTTTCTCCCTTACCCCATCCGTCCCTCTCTCTCTCTCTCTCTCTCTCTCTCTCTCTCTCTCTCTCTCTCTCTCTCTCTCTCTCTCTCTCTCTCTCTCGCTCTCTCTCTCTCACACACACACACACACTTTGTCAAACCTGCAGACGCTCCATCCTCTGCCTTTATCAGCATCTTATCCCTCCCTCACTTTCCCTCCCCTTTTCTTGTTCTCTACCTCTCTTAGCTTTCATGCATTCCCTCTTTCTCTCTGTCTCCCACTCTTGTTCCTTCTCTTTGTCATCCTCAGTCCACCACTCTTTATCTCCCTCCCTCTCTCTCTCTTCCTCTAGAGGAACATTGTGATGGAGGTGTGGGAGGATGACCCCCCCCCCCCCCCCCCCCCCCCCCCCAGCGACACCACATTCCCTCAGTGTCTCTGTCCCTCCAGCAACCCCACGCAGACACTGGTCCCCACTGCACACACATAGAGCCGGCCAGAGCTCAACCATCAC